>CAUYQG010210337.1:0-37246 GCA_963574415.1 Tarsius wallacei
GACACATGAAAAAATGCTCAGCCTTACTAGTCATCAAAGAAATGCAAATTAAAACCACACTGAGATATCACCTAGCTCCAGTCAGGATGACCATCATCAATAACTCAAAAATCAACAGATGCTGGAGAGGATGTGGGGAAAGGGAACGCTTCTACCCTGTTGGTGGGAGTGTAAACTAGTACCACCTCTGTGGGAAACAGTGTGGCAATACCTAAAAAAACCAAAACTTTATCACTGCTAGTGAAGGGAGGGAAGGGGGATGGGGGCACGTGTCAACACAAAGGCCGTCTGGTTTACTACCAGAGGCATTGAGAGGCAGCTGGAAGCCCAAACGTCACCAGCATACAGCCTACTGATGTAGCTAATCCTCACTTGTACCCCACATCTTTATAACAAAATTTTAAAAACTAATCCCATGTGGTTGTCTTCTAGATCTTTCTTGATGACTTATAATCATTTTAACTGTCTGACCTTTAAATACGTATGAGTTAGTGACACAAGGGGAAACTTACTTATCTTCTTCTTTTCTTTGTTTTTTCCTAGTTGGATATACAAGCCAAGGGGAAGATTAAAAAGCACCTGAGCACATAAGTGTGTGGGAAGGCTAGGTAGGAAAGGAAGGAAAGGCTCAGAGATATAGGGAGTCCCAGTCTAATCATAGACATAAAGGATTATGTTTAAATGGGAGAGCAGCTATATTTTTCTCCAGTTTAGTTCTTTAGACTAAAGATTGTAGAAGGTAGGAGTTAATGTGGCCTTCTGTACAGTAAAGGCTACAAGATACGAAAATTGGTAGCCCCTTCCTCAGGAAAACAGGCAAAGAGCTGAAGTTATCTTCTTAGTAAGAAAGTCATGAAGAACTCTGGCAAATAGAAATATGGGAAAGTCTGTCAAATTCTGATGCCTTGTTTTGTTCACTTACTTTTTCATGCATACAGATAAGCAGTTTTAAAAATTCCTTTAAAAAGAGAGATGGAATAAACATGAGAGCTCAGGTATCTTTTTTATAGAAGGATTTGAGTTCCTCCAGTTATATACCCAGAAGGAGGATTGCTGGGTTGTATGGAAGGTCAATTTTTAGATCTTTTAGGTATTGCCACACTGTTTCCCACAGAGGTGGTACTAGTTTACACTCCCACCAACAGGGTAGAAGCATTCCCTTTCCCCACATCCTCTCTAGCATCTGTTGTTTTTTGAGTTATTGATGATGGCCATCCTGATTGGAGTTAGGTGGTATATCAATGTGCTTTTAATTTGCACTGATTTGGAGATTAATGAGGCTGAGCGTTTTTTCATGTATCTGTTGGCTACTTGTATGACTTCTTTGGAGAAGTGTCTATTGATGTCTTTTGCCCACTTTTTAAGCAAAGCATCAATTTCTCAACCTACTCATCTTTGACAAAGCCTCCAACAACAACCGCTGGAGAGAGAAGAACCTATTCAGTAAATGGTGCTGGGAAAACTGACTGACCACATGCAGAAGATTGAAATAAGAGCCCTACCTATCACCATACACAAAAATTAACTCTAAATGGATCAAAGATCTAAACATAAAGCCTCAAACTATAAGAATCTTAGAAAATGCAGGAGACACCCTTATGGAAATTGAAACTGGAAACCAATTCCTGATCAAAATCCTAAGTGACCATACCTCAAGAAATAAGATAGACAAATGGGTCCTCATCAAACTGACAAGCTTCTGCAAAGTAAAAGAAACCATCAGGAGAGTGAGGAGACAGTCCACAGAATGGGAAAAAATAATTGTCAACTGTAGATCTGACAAAGGCCTAATATCCAGGATCTACAAGGAACTCAAATGTGCCAAAAGGAAAAAAAAACAAACAGCCTCTTTAAAAAGGGGGCAAAGGACGTGAATAGACACTTTTCAAAGAAGATATACGGGCAGCCAACAGGCACATGAAAAAGTACTCAGTCTCACTCATCATCAGAGAAATGCAAATCAAAACCTCATTGAGATACCATCTAACCCCAGTGAGAATGGCCATCATTAATAAAACAAACAGCAACAGATGCTGGCGAGGATGCAGAGAAAAAGGAATGCTTCTACACTGCTGGTGAGAATGCAAACTAGTGCAACCTCTTTGGAAGACAGTGTGGCGATTTTTGAAAAAACTAGAAATTGACCTTCCATATGACCCAGGAATCCCCCTATTAGGAATATACCCGGAGGAACTCAAATCATTCTACAAAAAAGATACCTGCACACACATGTTTGTTGCAGCTCTAGTCACAATAGCAAAAACGTGGAACCAGCCATACTGCCCATTGAAGCTGAACTGGATTAAAAAATATGATACATATACACAATGGAATATTATGCAGTCATAAAGGACAAAATTATAAATTTCGCAGCAACTTGGATGGATTTAGAGTCTGTCATACTCAGTGATCTATCACAGAAACAAAGAGCAGAGTACCATATGTTCTCATTCATAAGTGGACCTTTAATTTGAAGTTGAGAGTTACAAGTCAGGATTAGGTATACAAGAGGTCACCATACAGGTGAAGTTTGGGGTTCTCTTTTGTCCCAACTTTGCCTGGACTGAGATCAGATTAACAATTGAGATTATTAATGTTATGTGCCCCTCCCCCACCTCCCCTGGCCGTTTCCAGCTACTGCCAATCTCTTTCTTATAGTATTATGATAAATGTTCAGGGACTGCTTATGAGTGAGACATATGATACTCAGTTATTTGTTTCTATGAAAGATCATTGAGTATAATAGATTCTAAATTCATCCAAGTTGCTGCGAATTCCATAATTTTGTTCTTCTTTATGACTGTGTAATATTCCATTGTGTATATGTACCACGTTTTTTTATCCAGTCCAGTTTCAATGGGCAGCATGGATGTTTTCCTGTTTTTGTGATTGTAAATAGAGCTGCAATAAACATGTGTGTAGAGTGATTTATGTTCCTCTGGGTATATTCCCAGAAGGGGACCCCACATCTTTAAAATAAAAATTAATTTTAAAAAAAGAGATGGAAACACTTCTTTGAGAGAAGGTGAAAAAAGATAATGCAAGTAGATTATATCCCATTCTGCAGCTGGAGTGGACTCGAAGCAAAAGACTGACAGGGATTGTAAAAAAGCCAATGTACTTCCAGGGGGCTCTAATATCTGATCACCCTCGATCTTCATTTTTCGTTCTCAGTATCTGATCACCCTTGATACTGATCAAGTTCTTTATCCTCCACCTTTGACGTCTAAGCTTTTGGCCTTCCTTCAACAAGAATCCCATTAAGTTGGTTTAGCAAGAATCTCACTACCCTTGAAGTCTTCTCTTAGTAATTGCCATCCATTGACCCCTCATGTTGCTCGTTGACTGTAAGTTCTGAGCTGTCATGGCTGTATTCAGAGTTAAGCCTGATCTCCCCCCCCCCCATTATAATAGTCTTGACACCTATTACAATAGTCTTGAATAAAGTGTTATTTTATCAAGTGTTTGGAAAATTTTTTCTGTAACACCACTTTTAGCAACACTACAGGGCAAGAACTAGAGCCCGAGACTCCCCCCATTTCTTGTGCTTTAAGACATATGCAAGTCAAGGGGAGGAGCTGAAATGCTCCTAACCATGGAAGGGATATGAAAAGACTGAGTAGGGAAGAAGAGGCCAGAGAAAGATATCAGAAATGGCTAATATGTCCCTCAGATTATAAGTGTTAAAACTTAATTCTCAAATTCTCATGTCTTTGATCTTTTGAGGTAGGGTCTTTGAGAGCTAATTAGGATTAAACAAGGTCATCAAAGTGGGTGATGGAACTGAGGAACAAAGACCTAAGCTGAAACACACACACACACACACACACACACACACACACACACACACACTTGCCTACTTGCTATCCACCTGATTTTCTCTGCCATGTTATGACACAGCAAGAAGGATTTCACCAGATGTAGCCCCTCAATCTTGAACTTCCTAGCCTCTAGAACTGTAAAAAATACATTTTTTTCCTTATAAATTACCCAGTCTGTAGTATTCGGTTAGAGCAACCGAAAACAGGCTATGATACCACCCCAGGGCTCTTTCCCCCTAATCACTCAGATTTATGGCTCATGCTACTCTGCCCAGAGCCCACCACTGGTCCTCTCTCATCTAGATCATAGACAAGCATCATAGCAGGTCTTCCTACTTGCAAAGTTCCCTGCTGAAATTCACTCTCCACAGTGCAGTCAATGCAGCATTTCTAGAGCGTGTATAGCAGGATAAATTGAAGGCTTGAGAGCAGGCTCCATCAAGAGAGAGACTGATCTTTTTTTAAAAAATAAAAAGATGTGAGGTACAATTCAGGGTGAGGCACATATGTGGTCGTAGTAAGCAGGTAAAGTTTGGGCCTCCCTTTGGTCCCCACTTCACCTGGTTTGAGATCAGATACTCTGAGAGGCTGATCTTGTTCTGAGTTCACAAACAGGAGTGGTAGTGACCAGATGCAGCCCTCAGATGAGTTTGTTTGGACCACATGGTATTTTTTAAAGAACAAATTGTCAACATGAACAATGAAAATCAACCTGGAGCATTAGCTGAAAGTCTAAATTTCTTTCCTTGAAAAAACATGGACTATCTGGCAATATTGGGCCAGCATTTCCAAATGATAACAATCCAGTGGAGTAGAGTAGCTGTTGTTCTTCTAGATGAGGTATGTGCTCTGTAGTTTATTCCAGTCCCTGCCATTCCCTTTTGTCTTAAATTCACCCCAACTCTACTCAGTTATTTTAACTGCCTAGACTTTGAAGACATATGAGTTTGTAACCACTGGGACAATTACTTGGTTCTTCTTTTGCTATAAGATATATGCAAGCCAAGGGGAGGAGTTGAAATGCTCCCAACCATGGAAGGGATATGAAAAGCCTGGGTAGGGAAGGAAGAAGAGGCCAGAAAAAGGTATCAGAAATGGTTAATGGGAAATCTGGATTAAGTTTTCTTGCACTGTGCTCAGCCTACAACATCTCCTGTAAAGTCTCTGCTTCTTGTGATGTTTTTTGTGGTTTGATTTGAGAGTTACAGAAAAGTTTTGAGAATCAGCTGAAGAAGGGCACAAGAATCAGCTGAATAAGAGCAGAGGCTGCCAAAGGGGCCTGGACCCACAACACATGGGGTGTCATCCTGGTTGCATTATACTCCTGCATAATGGTATCTATGTTCCTTTTTTCTACTCAACTGTGGGCCTTTCAGGAGTAGAGACCTCTATTTTTTTAATTTGCACCCTCACTTTCATCACTTGTATAATTAAATCTGAGCTTCTTAAGCTAGGATATAAGGTTTTCAAGATTTGACTTACTTCTCGATTTTTTTCCTCTCTCCTTCCTCCAAAGCATTATAAACTCCGTCATTACCCAAATGTTTATAGTTCTCCAAATACGTCTTACTCTTTTACATCCTCATGCCTTCATGCTTGATGTTTCCACTGCCTGCAATATCAAACTTCACCAAGCACATTTAATTTTTTCCCTTAGGCCTCAGCTTAAATATCTCCTCATCTTTGAATTAATCCCAGATTTCTGCTCTTCCACAGTTCAAATGAGTCACTTAATCTTCTTTGTACATACCTCGATTATAGTATCTATCACCCTATAGGGTGTAGTTACCTGTTTATAGGATTATTATTCTAAAATTATTCAGAGAAGAAGATAATAGCTAATGTGTTTTTCCATAGCTTGGTCCTCACCTGCAAATGTTACACAAATGGAAAACTGACCTCATCCCTATGCCTCTCTATGACCTTTGACCACTATGCTACCTGCTGAATGGATGCATGTGTGGATGGCTCAAGGAAAGGAAAACTGATCCCTGAGTTGTCCCAAGAAAGACTACCCTCCTCCTTGTCCGTGTTCTCCTAGCTCCCACACACTGAGGATGAAACCGACTTCCACTTATTTGTGGATTTAGCATCACTGCAGTGGCCCCAAGGAGTTCTCCACCTTTGTTCCCCCAGCCTAAAATCAGTGCTGTGGAAGATGCTACCACTCTGACTTCATCATACATAAGGCTGTGTGTCTGAGTCACAAAATCTCTGTGCAAAAAGCCAACTTAAGCCTCTGGCATGAATCTTCAATGTACGCTTCCCTATTGGAAGCAGATGTTCTCCCTAGCCTGTCTTTTTCTTACCATACAGTGAAAGCAAACCGTTCAAAAGGGTTAAACTCTAGCATTAGGCCAGTTCTCATTTATCAGTCACCGGCACCATTCTCTGGGTGTTTTTTTTCTCCTTTCTGTGGAACAAATTCAATGCCCTCTCCAGGGGAAGACACCCTTCCAGAGAGCTCACCCTATCTGCTGTGTTCCTTCCTTCCCTAGCTTTCTTCTTTTTCCTCTCATTTCCAATCCCATCTCATTCAGTAGGCTTGACTCAATTCTTGTGATTGTTTGGGATTTTTTAGCCACACACAGGTATAACTCTCTTAATAAATGGAACTTCTGAAGAGTAGAAGTCATCTTTTCTGATCTTTGAAGGACCCAGCATAGCACAGTACTGGCCAAAAGTAGTTAGCTAATGATTATTGTTCAATTAATGACTATCTTAAAACCTGCAACTTAGTCATAGCAATAACTATATTAATGATGCCAATCATGTATTGAGCATGGTCATACACAAATTATGTCATTTTATTCTCTCACAGATTATGAGTGATCATATTTATTTTTTCCAAATTGAAACCCAGAAAGAATATGCAATTTGCCCAAAGTCATACAGTTTAAAAATGATACCCAGCTGAGATTTAATTGAAGACCAGAAACACACACACATCCAAAGAATAAATGCAAGAAGAGACACGTGAACATAAGTGGAGTCTAAATGTTTCAGTGTAGACATTATTATATCATACCCCCAAACGCTATCATATTGAACAACCATGATAATCTGTAGGTATCTGAGGTCTGAAAAGCAAGAAACTCAGGCACCCTTCAGTCTCCAAAGTGTTGTTTGACAAAGAAGATTAAAGAATTAGGGTAGAGGTCGGAGGAAGGAGAAATGGCCAGGAAAGTTAACAGAATCTCGTTCTATTCTGCTCATCCCTCTTTGGCTTAATACACATTTTCCTTCAATTTAAAAGGAAACTAAACAGAATCTTCTTTGGCCTCTCCTTCTGCTCTTTCTAAACTCTCAAGTCCCTTTCCACAGGCTCACAAAACTATCAAATATCCACTGAAGTGGAAAAAACAAGAGGTTTTCTATACTTCAAGTCACAAGCTTGGGAGCCTCTCTGGGATGGCTCTTTCAAAAAGAAGACTTGAACTGTCACCTCAGTAATTACACCGTCTACAACAAATCCTCCTGGTGCCTCCAGTAAACCTTGCTCTCTCTGGAAGAGTTAATCTGGGACTGAGATAACCTCACCTTTCTGACTCAGTAGGGTGTGTGACTTAGATGTGTAGAGACCCAAAACCCTCTTGCATAAGTAGATTTCACCTGTTCTCTTAAGACCAGGGCTGGAAAGGGTGTTAAGTCTTCTTATTGAGCACACCATGGAGTACCCCAAAAGGGGTTGGCATTAGGGGTGTACAGATAGCTGAGCAGTGTGAGGTGGCCCACAGGAGGTGTGCTCTCCCTCTCCAGAACTTCCAGACCTTTCTCAGAAGCTCTTTGGTCTCCAAAGTTCTCAAATGTGCTCCTTTCTTATCCTAAAAATGCGCTCTTCTTGCCTCTTCACCTAAGCCACTCCAACCCAGACTTGTGTCAGTCAGATATTACCCCTTCCAAGAAAGTCTCCCCTGTCCTCCAGATTTTTGTGAGAACAATGAAGTGGTTAGGAAGATGGGCAATGGAATCCTTAGACTTGGATTTGTATCCACAGATACCACTTAATAACTGGGTTTAGGACAAGTTACTTCACCTTTCTGTATTTCAGTGTCTTTCTCCTACTATTAACTTGAGACAGTAACGTTGTGAGGATTAAATACAACTCACACAGAAGAGTCCCTGACATATAATATAAATTTCATAATTGCCAGTTATGATTGTTGCTATGATTTTCCTTTATTAAACTTTTAGCACTTGGAGTTTTCTATTCAATATCTGCATTTTCCCCTCGACAACAAGATCCAAGAGGTTCAGGGAGTGTGACTGTGTTCTTTATTGCTAAGTTATATGTGCTTAACCTGGTACATCAAAGACTGAATAGAGTTTGAATAATGAGTCGATCAATCAATGAATTCCAAATCTTCAGTGAATGCTAAGTGACGCTAGACTCCTCCAAGAATATCTACCACATTTTCTTCTTAATCCCCTTGGCTTGACACAATCTTCATCTTCTAATAAGCAAGAAGAAAATATTTTTTGGATGAGTAAATAATGCTTTTGGGGAGGTGGAGAATAGTAAAAATAGGAAATGCAATTGCCAAGAATGCCATAAAACGTTTATTCTTACAAACTCTTAATATCCAGCGAAAATCATCCTTGATAAAGGAACTTGCCATATAGCAATTTATGAAAACACAGAAAAGAAGCAAAGTGTGGCTTCCAAGTGATATGTCCCAGACAGGCTAGACCAGGTGAGTTGTGAGGGAGAAAGTAAAAGCAAAGACGTCAGATCTTAGATCAATGAAGTTTGAATTCTGCCCCTGCCCCGCATGCCTTGTTGATCTGCAGGGACGCTCTCCTTCCTGGACTCTCTCAGGTGCCAAGTTAACTGAGGTTCTGTCATGTTATGCTGTTGTTGTCTCGACACAAGGCTTCGGGTTTTGTAGCAGCAAGGGAAACGGCATAAAGATTCACAACCCAGCTCAGGTGACAAAAACAAAGAACCTTGAACCATCTGGAGTCTGGTCTGAGTCAACACCTCTGAATCCAAATCTTTTGTACAAGGCCAAGAAGATGAAAATCTTTGGAAGTTGAGTGGGAATGAAAACGCTGTTATCTTAACAGCTGGTACCAGAATTTTTTTTAAAGAAGAAAACTGTATGTTTTTTTTTTTTAAGTAAAATGACTTAGTAAGTTTCTTGGGGCAGAAAGTGAGACTCTGAAAGCATGGGTGTTAGAAGGAGTTCTGGCAACTAGGGAAAAAACAAGCCATTCTGCTTGAGATAAAGAGAGGAATATACGGGAGAGGAACACTTTTGCTCCTAGGAAGGGAAAGTTGGTTAAGATAGTGAAGAAACAGAGAAAAGAGAAGGAAACACTGCATGAAGCTGACATGTTATGTCAGCTGGTTGGCAGGTGAGAGGAATCCCTGGTGATTTTGAGGCTAAAATACTTTTATCAACAGAACTGGAAGCTATGCAATTTGAAATGATGTAACTGAGAGAGCAGCTGTGCTCTGATTTTCCTTTCTTACATACATGTCTTCAGTGAAGCCAACCAACAGAAACATAGCTTAATATGAGCCTATTGTGTGTGAGTGGATGTGTGTGTGGGATGCTGGAATTTTCATCTACATTGACCATGTATGAAACTGAGACACATGCACTAGAGAGTAAGCTATCCCATAAAACAAAAAAGTCAAAGACCAGAGCCAGAGGCAGGATGGAAGTCAAAATATCTCATTTAAACAACAAGAGGTGAGAAGACCCTGGCCGGCTTATGGGACACATACAAATTAAACATTCATAAAAACATTTCTGCTGTAATGCCTTGCAACTGTCAAATTGCACACTAGAAATAAAAGGGTTCATGGGAACAGCAGGATTGGGAAATATATATATTTCAAAACTGTTCATAACTAGAGCACTCAAAAAAACACAAAAACAACAACAAAAACCAGTAACAGTCCTAATACAGAGTTAGCGTTCCACCAGCAAACACATCTTGAATACATTCAGTCAGTCCTCGGTGGCTTTACACCTTGGTTCTTATATTTTGATTACAAACTTCATCAAAATTAAAATATGGCCCAGGGTGAATGTAGCCTTCTTCCTGAATCCATTGATTTAATACAAGGAAAATATTTTCCTAGATTCTTAAACACAGCCTCTATACCTTCAAATTAGCCATTACAGGTGCTTTAAAAAAGACATTTTGTTTTCTGTTCCAGTATCTTCTTTAATTATAGGGAAACTTGGTCCTAATCACATCAAAGCAACAATGTGCTGGGGAAAATTGTGGATAAACAAACATCACTTCCATGTTACACAGACATTACACTGATCACATATGAGGTGATTGATATCAGTGAAACATGTTGTGGCAGAACAGATTACATCAGCTACTTTTTTCTCTCCATCCCAACTTTGGCTTTTTGTAGGAAAAGATTGAGTCTTCAGAGCATCTTGATACCCATTGAATCTCCCATCCAGATCCCTGTTTACTCCAGGGAGCATCCTGGGCAACAAAACTACAGTGATCTTGGGGAGGAATCCAGAGAACCTGTGAAAGACACGGAAAGACTCTTTTTAGAGCCCCTGGCTCATAAATATTCTTTTACTCTTCCAAGAGTGAGTTTTGTCGTAGAAATTTAATTATATTTTCAGAAACTTTTATTGTCATATATTCATATTTATAGTTTTTCACTTATTCATATTTTCATTAAATATATATTAAGTGCCTGCTGTGTTGAGGATACAGGGAATGAATATATATTGATATATTTTTTCTAAGCTATCTCCATTTTTAGATTTTTAATCATTTATGTTAAATGCTCATCTTTCTGTCTTCCTGGTCTAAATGAGGGCCTGGGATAGAACAGGTGTCCATAAATCCTATTGAATGAATGAATAAACCACATCTTACTTACTCCACAATTCAAAGCACATACTCTGGATCCAGAAAGAGCCAAATTAGAACCCCTGTTCTACCACACAGATATAACCTCAGATATCTTTCTTAACTCCACTAGTCCCAGTATACTTATATGTAAAATGGGACCAATAATCATTGTTGTGACAATTAAATGAAATAATATATGTTAAAATTCAATATGTTACAATTCATGTGCTCAATAAATATTAGACCTTGTTGTTATTATCAATACATTAACAAGACATTAATCTTGTCTTAAGTTTATATATACACAGACCTAAATGCCTCTAAACATGATTTGAGTGATCCTTTTACAATTAGGGGACACTGACTCAGAGATATAGAGTGACAAGTGATGTGCTTATGGTAGATTTAATAAAGTCAGTATAATAAGTGACAGCACCATGACTAAATGAGTGATGTGAATCCTAGTCTTTCTGTTGCTCTCAATACTTTTCTGATTCTATCTTTTTTTTTTAATTTTAATAGCTTTAGGGGGTACAAATAGTTTTTGATCTGGGCTATACGTGCACCCTCCACTCCCATCTTTAAACACTGTACCCAATTGGTGATTTGTCATCCTTCCACTCTTTCCCTGCCTTCTTCTGCGTTTCCAGTGTCCATTATAATGTCCTAGATGCCTTTCTGGATTCTTAGTTTAGCACTCACTTATAAGTGATAACATGTGGTGTTTGGCTTTCTGTTTCTGAGTTAGTTCACTTAGGATGATATTCTCCAATTCTATCCAAGTTTCATTCTTTCTGATGGTTGAATAGTATTTTCACCACTTCTATTTGTTATAGTACTGGAAGTCCTAGCCAGAGAAATCAGGCAATAAAAGCAAAAAAAAGAAATAAAAGGTATCCAAAGTGGAAAAGAAGAAGTCAGATTATCTCTGTATGCCGACGGTATGGTCTTATACCCAGAGAATCCTAAAGACTCTTCCAGAAAGACTCCTGGACTTGATAAATGAATTCAGTAAAGTTTCAGGATACAAAATCAACATACACACAAATCAGTAGCACTGCTATATACCCAAAACAAACAAGCTGATAATCAAATCAAGAACTTAATTCCACTTTCAACAAAAGCTAAAAGCTAACATACCTAGGGGTGTATTTGATTCCAAGCAGATGAAAGATCTCTGCAAAGAGAACTACAAAACTCCAATGAAAGAAACTGCAGAGGACACGAACAAATAGAGAAACATATCATGCTCATGGACTGAAAGAATCAAAATTGGTAAAATGGCAATATTACCCAAAGTAATCTGATTTTATCTTTGCCCCTCACTCACACCCAATGTTTGTAGAGAAGAAATAAAAGCTGTATTTATTATGCTCCCCCATGTGTGTCAATGGCAGTATCTTGGAGCCTAACAGTAAACCCTGAAAAAGATATGGCAAATATTAACTCCATGAAGTAGCAAGCATTCTTTATTTACTTATTTATTTATTTATTTTTGTTTTTTTGAGTTGGAGTTTCACTCTGTCGCCCAGACTGGAGTGCAGTGGCCGCTGCCGGCCACCACAGCCTTGACCTGCTGGGCTCCGGTGATCCTTCCTCCTCAGCCTTCCAAGCAGCTGGAACTACAGGCGCGCTACCACGCCTGGCTAATTTTTTGATCTATTGTAGAGATGAGGTCTCACCAAGTTGCCCAGATGGGTCTCAAACCCACGGGCTCAGGCAATCCACTCACCTCAGCCTCCCAAGGTGCGGGATTACAGGCTGAGCCACCGAGCCCAGCTGCAAGCCATTCTTTAAATTGCAAGTAATCGAAGACTCAACATAAACTAGACGAAACAATAGAGGAGACTGTAACTAGATCATGTTATAAGAAAGACTGAGTAGGGCATGATTCAGTATAGGCTAATTCAGTATCCCAAGAAATTAACTTTAAGGATCTTGTTTGTCTTTATGTTTCAGCTCTACTTCCCAATGTTAGCTGCATATAGGAGTAGCCCTCATCATGGTCACAGAAACAACAATGTGCAAAAAATCTTAAGCCCGATAGAAAACACAGAGTCCCATCTCACAATAACCAAACAACGTCGTGAACTTTGTGATGAATGGGCCACCTCTGAACCAATCCTGATGACCAGGGAACTTCCATGTGCCAATTGTCTCAGGGATCTGATATTCTCAATCAATCACTGTGGAAAGAAAAATGGAATTAACCTGATTGACTTGGACAAGTCAGGGCCTATCCATGCAGCTGAGCATGAGGAAAATGCCACCCAACATAGAAGGCTATTACACAGTGGGAAAGAGATAGAATGAAGAGGTGATGAATGAAACACCACAGTTTACCAGTGAGGAAGCAGAGATGCCGAAGACTAACAAGGAGGCTAGGCATATCAGAGTTGTATTTAGAATACAGGTTGGCTTGATTTTCATACCAGTGTGTTTTTTCTGCTATTTGCTCACTTTTGTAAGAGCTGGGTCAATTTATTATTGATCCCATCTTTGCTTTTCAGGGGAGATGGAGAGTAGATGCCAGAGGAAGGATGCTTTGATAACAGCGATACTTTTCTTATTGTGTCACTACTTGTCACCTTGATCTTCTTGTCTGCATAAGTGTGGGGGACTCCAAAAGTAAGAGGAATTCTATGGTCACTAGGCAGACCACCTAGGAGCAGGTCAACTAGAAAGATGATTGACTCAGTGTTGTCCAGATGCTACCCCTCTATTTTTCTATCCCTAAAGCCCATCCTATAATGAGAGTCAAAAGGAGAGGAGACTGTAACTAGATCATGTTATAAGAAAGACTGAGTAGGGCATGATTCAGTATAGGCTAATTCAGTATCCCAATAAATTAACTTTAAGAATCTTGTCTGTCTTTATGTTTCAGCTCAACTCCCTATCTCAGTGAACAGTAGAATGGCTCCAACCTGGTTGGAGTTCACATCTCATCACCCAGGCAGAAAGAATGACAACACTACCAGGACCCCAGGACTTTTGAAACTTTGTAGTGGGAAACTGCCCGGGATGGGGAAGGGGGAGGCGGAATTGGCAGTAGTGGGAATCTGCTAGGGGAAGGAGGCACACCTCATCAACCAGGGTACTTGCATAATGAACATTTGTACACCTAACCGTGAGTTGTACCCCACATCTTTAAAATAAAAAATTATGCACGCCTGTAGTTCCAGCTACTTGGAAGGCTGAAGAGGAAGGATCGCTGGAGCCCAGCAGGTCAAGGCTGCGGTGGCCGGGAGTGTGCCACTGCACTCCAGTCTGGGTGACAGTGAGACTCCAACTCAAAAGAAAAAAAATTAAAAGTTAAAAAAAAAGAAATTTTGTCTCAAAAAGTGAATGGAGCCCATGACTGGCAGAGGGCTGAGCACTGACTCAGAGAAAACTTTGCCTCTTAAACTTGAAAGAGTGATGTGGGAGGAAGTAAAAAGAGTCTTAGATTTTGAATGGAAAGATTTGGGTTCATATCCTGACTGTCATATAAGACTTACTTGATCTAAATTCTTCTCGACTAGCATATTCATCCTGCCTTTAGCCAAATTTCCTTTTTAAAAAATCTGACTTTAATACCACACCCCCTCAAGCTACTCCAATTTCTATTCTTCCCTTTCCTTCTCACTCCAAATTCCCAAAAAGTTACCTACATTCCTCTACTCAACTGCCTTAATCCTTTTTTAAACAGCATTATTGTGATATAATTTACTCATCACTCATTTAAATTAGACAATTCAGTATATTCAAGAGTTGAACAAATATAACCACAATTAATTTTAGTACATTTTCATCACCCCAGAAAGAACCCTACGCCCCTTAGCCATCACCCCTAATCTCTTCACCAATTCTTCATAAAACTCTTCATATTGAGAGATATGTCACAGATGCAAAGAAGCGATTTAATATATACATAAAGTTTAAAAAATAAAAATAAACAAAAATAAGTATTTGTTGATTAAAGAACTGATGAACAAAAAATAGTTAAATTTTAAAGGGAAAAGAAAATAAACCTCAGATACTCAGTCCCCAGACTAAAAAGTAGAATATCACTAGTAACATGGGTACTCTCTGTGTTTTTCTCTGATTTCATCCCCAAAAGTTTCCTCCTAGAGGTACCAAAGTCTTGAGTTTTTAAAAATCAATTTGATTGCTTTTCAAAGTAATTTGAGAAAAAATGCAAAGGTTTCTACACTCTGCATTGTTGAGTTTTGTGGGTTTTTTGGAAAGTTGAATAAACAGCATCAACCTGAACATATTCTTCTGCAACTTGTTTTTTTTCCGTCAACACCATGGTTTTGAAATTTATCCACATTGATGCTTGCAGCAGCAGTTAGGTTATTGCCACTGCTTGTTTATTTATGTTGTATAAGTGAGACACAATTTATTTGTCCATTTCATAGTAGACAGCCATTTGAGCCATTATTTTTGCAATTTTAAAGAGCAATGCTGAAGTGAACATTCTCTACATGCCTCTTAGTACTCATAAATATGCATTTAGGTGGAGTATGCTCCTACTTGCAGCGTGCTGGATTGCAGGGCATTTACATGTGCAACTTTCCTAAGTAGTGTCCAGTTATGTATCAAAGCAGTTGTTCCAATTTTCACGCCCTCTGTAAATTTAGTGAGAATTCCTTTTGTTTCACATATAATACATTTTTTCCATTTAAAATTTTGTTTTCCTTTTTCTGATTATTAATGAAGTTAACTTTTTGTCATATGTTTATCAGTCAATAGTGTTTTCAGTTCTGCTAAATGCCAGATTTTGTCTTTGCACCTTTTTTACTTCGTGCTTTGCCTTTTTGTATTGTTTCATAGGCATTCACTCACTATGCATTCTGGATGCTAATCATTCCTTGGTTATATTGCAAATATCTAGTCCAATGTATTGGCTTGCTTTTATGTATCTTTTGATCAGTAGAAATTCTTAAGTTTAATGCAAAGTTATCAAACTTTTACTTTATAGGTTGCGGGGTTTTGTATCTGTTCCATCCTACCCTGATATCTGAAAAGCATTCTTGAGCCAGGCTTGGTGGCTCAACCTGTAATCCCGTGCTTTGGGAGGCTGAGGTGAGTGGATTGCCTGAGGCTGTGGGTTCGAGACCCGCCTGGGCAAATTGGTCAATAGACTTTTACATATTGATCTTTTACCTGTCAAATTTGTTTAACTCTCTTATCAGGTATTATAATAGTTTTCTGTAGATTTTTTGAAACTTTTTTGTTAAAAAAAAATCTCATCTTCAAATAATGATACTTTCATACTTGATTTTCAATGCATTTATCTTTTATTTATTTTCTTATTTTATTTTATTTTATTTTATTTTGCTCATCTCTACAATAAATCAAAAATTAGCCAGGCGCGGTAGGGCACACCTGTAGTTCCAGCTACTTGGAAGGCTAAGGCAGAAGGATCGCCGGAGCCCAGCAGGTCGAGGCTACAGTGGCTGGGAGCGGCTACTGCACTCCAGTCTGGGTGACGGAGTAAGACTCCGACTCAAAAAAAAAAAACATTCTTGTATGCTGTCTTCTAATAATTTGAAAGTTGTCTTTCACATTTATATCTTAAATGTCTATGGAAATGATTTTATGTGTAATATGCAGTAAAGACCAATTGCAAGCAATTATGTACAAGTGATTATTAACATATATTGAACAAAAGGCCCTTATTTTCTTAGATCTAAAACATCAGCTTCATCGTGTTTCATGACACTATGTAGGCGAAGGTTTGTTTATGAGCACTTTATTATGTTCTCTTGAAGTATTTGTCTCTTTTGCACCAATACTATAGATTGCAAATTACTATAGTTTTATATTTGGTGTCGTGCAAGATGAATGTTTCTGCCTGATTCTCTGTCTTTGAGAATGTCTTGACTGTTAGTTGGTCCTTGGTTCTCCCTTATGATTGTTATAACCCATCTATCAAATTCCACAAAAATTCTTCTTAGGATATTGATTGGAGTTTTGGTAAGCTTAGAGATAAATTTGGAAGGAATGGACATATTTATGACATTGTGTTTTCCTGCCTTTTGACACTATATCTCTTTTTTTGTGTGTATGAATCTTCTTTAATGACTTTCATATAACTTTTTATACTTTTCACCATAAAACTCTTAGACACTTTCTCTTAGATATATTTTTATGATCTGAACTTTTTTGTAAATATTATTTATTATCAACTGCTACTAATGTATAAAAATGCAATAGACTTTTACATATTGATCTTTTACCTGTCAAATTTGCTAAACTCTCTTATCAGGTATTATGATAGTTTTCTGTAGATTTTTTGAAATTTTTTTGTAAAAAAAAAATCTCATCTTCAAATAATCATACTTTCATACTTGATTTTCAGTGCATTTATCTTTTATTTATTTTCTTATTTTATTTTGCTGACTAGAAATCTCCAATAAAATGCTGAAAATAACTAGTGTTAGCTATCATTCTTATCTTTTCCTGGTTGTAAAGGGAATGGATTAAATATTTTATGATTGAGTAAGATGTTTGCCGCAGGGCTTTTGTGTATATGTGGAATATATTTTCAATTCTAAGTCTGGTAAAGGTTTTAATTTTATCATAAATGGATGTGAAATTTTGAAAAATTCATTGTTGCTTCTACTGAAATGATTATTTATTAATAATTTCCCTTTGGCTTAGAAGGTAGTGGTTATAATAATAAATAATTCTGATTTTGAACCAACCAGGCATCTTTGGAAGAAACTCAACTTGACCATGTTATATTATTATTTTATGTATTGCTAGAGTTGCAGAGTGTGTGTATATATGTGTGTGTCCAGGAGCAAGGCTGCTCTGCAGTTTTCTATTATTGTAATAGCGGTTTGGGTATCTAGGTTATAAGGCTTGAAAAATGAGGTGGGAAATTTTTATCATTTCATTTTACTTTTAAATTTTTTATTTTAAATTTACATACACTAAAATTCATTCTTTTTGATGCACATTTGGGATTTTTAAAAAATTTCAGTCATATAGTTGTTTAGTGGAATCTCACTTAATGACTAACGGTATTGAGTATCTTTCCATGTGCCATCTGTATATCTTCTTTGGTGAAGTGGTTGTTCGATTCCTTTGCTCATTTTTTTTTTCAGATTGGGTTGCTTGTTATAGATGAGTATTGAAAGTTCTTTACATATGTATTCTTGATATTAATTCTTTATCACATAAATGATTTACAAATATTTTCTCATCACTGCAGCTACCTGATCTTCAACTTTTACTTTTTTCCCCAATTGGCTTGTTATTAATTACCTTTCAGATTCCTCGAGTACTATATTAATATTATTGCTTTGGTGTGGAGCTTTTAGTTGTAATTATTGGAAAAGATGCATTGTTGATAACTATTTCTGTCTCATCCTGCATCAAAAATCAGTCACATTTTATTCTTTAAAAGCTTTTTTGAAAAGTTAGAATAGTCAGTCTCCATGTTTTATAGGATTCATGTGCAAGACCATTTGAATTTCTGTGGGAAGATTTTAATTATTTCTTAATTTATTTAATTGGTAGATTTAGGGTTGCTGACCCCCAAGCAGTTGAAAATCCATGTATAACTTTTGATTCTCCAAACATAACTACTAATAGCCTTCCAGAAGTCTTACCAATAAACAATTGGGGCCGGGCTCAGTGGCTCAGCCTGTAAACAGCATTTTGGGAGGCTGAGCAGATTGCCTGAGCCTGCAGGTTCGAGACCCGCCCGGGCAACTTGGTGAGACCTTGTCTCTACAATAAATCAAAAATTAGCCGGGAGTGGTAGCACACACCTGTAGTTCCGGCTACTTGGAAGGTTGAGGCAGAAGGATCGCCTGAGCCTGCAGGTCGAAGCTGCGGTGGCTGGGAGCATGCCACTGCATTCTAGTCTGGGCGACAGAGTGAGACTCCAACTCAAAAACAACAACAACAACAACAAATTGATTGACACATATTTTGTATATGTATTATAAACTGTATTCTTACAATAAAGTAAGATAGAAAAAAAGAAAACGTTACCATCCCCATCGTTTTCTCATTGAGTAGACTGAGGAAGAGGAGGAGAAGGAGAAGAGACTGGTCTTGTTGTCTCAATGGTGGGAGAGCTGAAAAAATCCGCATATAAGCGGACCCATGCAGTTCAAACCCATGTTGTTCAAAGGTTAACTGTTACTCAAGTTTTCTATTTCTCCTTCAGTTGGTTTGGTAATATGTGGTTTTCTGGGAAGGTATGATTTCACTTAAGTTTTAAAGCTTATCAGCAAAAAGTTCTTCATAGTATTCTCTTTCAAAGTATTGTTTTATTTTTAATTTTGGTTCACTTTTGTTACAATATCATTTTTTACTTCCTCTTTTAAGGGGGAGGGGTAGGTCAACCTTGCCAGAGGTTGGCAATTACATTATTATTTACAGAGAGCTACTCTATCATCTTTATTGTATATTTACATTGTTTCTTCTCTTTTTGCACTTTTCTTTACAATTTTATTTATTCTACTTTCTTTGGTTTTCGTACTTCTTCTGTATATAACTTCTTTAGTTAGATGCTTCTATCATTTTTTAAATCTAGGCTATGCTGTAAGCATTACAATCTAAGCTTTCTTTCTATTGTATTGTATTACTTTAGTTTTATCTCGCTAGTATAGGCTTGTGGTTAGAAGTTTTCATCTAATTTCCATTAGTCTTTTATTTCTAATAGTTTGTGTGAAACTATTAGCCTTGGAGAAAAATGGCCTTTCTTTGAAGGCATCTCTAACTCGCAGTCCACTGTGTTTGCCCTGTGCGACTACCACACAACCTGTTAGCTTCTCTTTCCCCCTGGGAGAGTTCATGTGTGTGCGCCATGCCTGATTCTCTGCCTGCATCCAGAATCACAGGATTCTCAGGGAATGAATATCTGGTAACTGTTAGCCCACCTAAAAAAGTCTCTTCTCTCTCTAGAGTTTTCCTTTGTCTATTCCTTTTTGCTTTCACAGGTTTCACTAGTCTTTAAAAATGTGAGTTTTGCAATTCACTAATTTTTTTTTCTAGTGCTACAATGGTAATGTTAGCCTGCTATGACCTACTACATATAACTTAGAAGTAAAAGTCCTCTTTGGACATTTTAAAACTACCTCTTATATCCTTATGACTCAAATGTGTATCTCTGGTTCTGAGCTGTCCTGTGAGCTTTGAATTCATATATTCAGCTGCCCCGAGTTTCAACCACTTGAATGCCCTTGTTATAGTTCTAATTCAGAGCATCCACACTTGAACTCCCATGTCCTGCCTTCCACACCAGCTCAGTCTTGTGGTCCTGCCTCAGCTGGTGGCATCACTGTCTCCCCAGTTAGCTGAGCTGTTTCCATAAACATTCTCCATACTACAGAGTTCTGGTGTTAATTTCTCTTTGCTTATCTCATCTCTGTAATCATGATGATTGACTAATGGATAAAAAACTTGGTTCAAGATAGGTCAATCAGAATTCTTCTTTGAGAATTTTATTTCTTAATCTGAAATCAGTGGGTCTCTTCCATCTGGAAAGATACATGTCTCCAGTTATTAGAGGGCATGGTTCCAGTCTCATGGACAAAGAAGAGCTGGAAGGGTGACACTGAAATAGAGTAGCAAATATGATAGAGGGAGAACGAGACAAAGAGAAAGAGATAAGATCCTTAGCATTTGTGCTTACCATTCTTGTCATTCATGTTCATCCTTAAACTGGGAAATTTCTGTAGCCTTGGCTAGTACAAGTTAGGTTTCTGTTATATACAACCAGGAGAACTCTGACCTAAGAAGAGAATCAATAAATCTTTATCTGGTTTAGAGCAGGGCATAAAGACAACTGTTAAGAGATGTAAAATAAAATATCCTTGGACTCTCATTATTAAATGGGGACACAGAAGCAAGACACACACTAAAAATGATCGCTGTTGATGACGGCCATCCTGACTGGAGTCAGGTGGTATCTCAGCATAGTTTTAATTTGCATTTCTTTGATGACTAGTGAGGTTGAGCATTTTTTCATGCATCTTTTGGCTGCTCATATGTCTTCTTCTAAGAAGTGTCTGTTCATATCTTTTGCCCACTTTGTAATGGGGCTGTTTGTTTTTCTTTTTGGCACGTTTGAGTTCCTTGTAGATCCTAGATGTTAGACCTTTGTCAGACATTCAGTTGGCAAATATTTTTTCCCAGTTCTTGGGCTGTCTCTCTGCTTTCTTGATGGTTTCTCCATCTTTGCAGAAGTTTGTCAGTTTGATGAGGTCCCACTTGTCTATCTTATCTCTTATGGTACGGTCACTTGGGGTTTTGATCAGGAATTGGTTGCCAGTTCCCTGGATGGACTTAGAGTCTATAATACTGAGTGATGTCTCACAGAAACAAAGAACTGAGTATCACATGTTCTCATTCATAAGTGGACCTTGAACAATTATGATAATACTATAAGAAGAGGATTGGCAGTAGCGGGAAACTGCTGGGGGTGGGGTGGGGGAGGCTGGATTGGCAGTAGTGGGAATCTGCATGGGAAGGGGGGGGAATACCTCGTCAACAAGGGTACCTGCATAATGAACATTTGTATACCTAACTTTGAATTGTACCCCACATCTTTAAAATAAAAAAATTAAAAGAGAGAAACAAATAAAAAATAAAAATGATCATGATGCATATGTTATTCATAGTAAGTACAACGTGTGTCACGGAGAGGAGAAGAGTGACCTTCCTGAATGGAGTTGTCTATGAGGGCTTCATGTAGGACAGAAAGAAACATCACAAGAGGCGATGATGGATGGAAACCATAATGAATAAGGTTAATAAGTACTTACTATGTACCTGGAACTGTGTGTAGTGCCTTAAAGGTAGTAACAGTTTAAATCCTGACAGTAACACGATGAGGTGGGTATTAAAAGTCCCTCTATTACACAGATAAGAAACTGAGACACAAAGAGACTATGTAACGGCCAAGATGACACACGCAATGAGCGCCAGGGCCGAAACACAAACACAGGCGAACTAGTTCTTGCTCTAGCCATTACACCATACTGCCCCCAGTGGTCAATCAGGCATTGCAGTTGAAGAACATCACATGCAACTTTATGGTAACAAAAATTCCTGTTTGCTGGGAGTAAGGCTTTTATAGAAAAGAAGTGGAAGATAAGATTTTTTTAAAAAACTAACTTGTGGTCACATCCTAAAAGCTCTTCAATGCTGTATGAATCTAGGCTTGATTCTGTTTGCCTGAGATCAATGTAGCTAAACCATGGTCAAGTGGCAATACAGATCTCTGTCTTCAGTCACTGTGCACAGCTGGGGAAGTACTGCACATGGACACCTGGCTTCAGGAACCAGTGGGGGCTGAAATCCAGCCTATGCGTCTTTGCAAACCAAGGACCCTGTGCAGGTGGTATCCACCTGGAGGTTGTACCATTTCTTAATGTGTACAAAATATTGTATTAACTGGCAGTAGCCCAACCTTCCCCTACAAGGTTGTTTGCTGTTAAGATGCTGAAAAGCCTTTCACAGAGACCTTATTGAGGGCATCCCCTGTGCCGGACAAAAACTGCGTGTTTAAATGCTTCTACTGTTCTTGTCCTTACAACATCCCATTACAAAGATGAAGAACTAAGGAAGAGAAGCCATGTCACTGGCTCAAGGTAGCAAGGCATTCAAGTCCAGGTCTGACTCCAAACAGCAAAGATGTCTCAGTCCTCCCTCTCAATCTCTCCAATATGCAAGATGACACAAATTTCCACCTTTCAAACCACGCTATTAAGTATGGCAGTGATTCCTGACAAGCCACACCTTGGACCAAAGACCCAGCTAGGCTAAAACCTCCCAGCAGCCAGACAGGGGGTGAGGAAGTCAGCTTCCGGTCTGGCAAAAGCAATGCAAACAGAGCCGACTACCGTTTGCTTTGAATCCCACCGGGAGATAAAGCACAGAAGACAGATGAGCAGTGTTCCTGGCAGCAGACGAAGAGTGAAAACGAAATCTATTCTAAGCTGCCAACTCGCACCTCTCCCTCGGTTTAACAAGTGTATTATTGTCGAATTTGCAGCTACGGACATGCCAGTTATGGTTCAAAACCCTTTTCGTTTTAGCCCCATCTCAGTCAGTCTGAATTTGCAGGGAGAAATTTTTTTTTTCAGGAAGGAAGAAAAGAAAGAAAGAAAATGAAAAGATACTTTTCAGTCATTGTTCTCCAAAGCGAATCTTAAGTTACTGTGACTCCGTGTAGTCTTCACTGACTAGTCTTGAGTCAGAGAGCTCCCTGAAGTTTTTTCCAAGCCCAGTAAATGTCATCACCCCACTCACTTGCTTGTAACTGGTATCTTTTCCAAATTGATCCTTTTTTCCTGGAATTGTTTAAATTTCAAACATGAAACACAGCCTCCTGGGAATCCTGGTTGAAGGCATGGGATTGTTACTGAGCCAAAGGAAAATAGAAATGATTTTGAATTAAGGAACGTGCTCACTGAAGGTATGCTACATTGAGAAATGCAGCATGCAGTCAGGGAACGACAAAATCTGTTTGTTGTAATGAATAAGAAAAGGAAGAGTCCCTACCACTCCTGCACATGCTCTGTGCCAGGCACTCTTCTAAGACGATTGTATAGACTGACTCATTTAAGCATCACAGCCATCTGACTGATTAAGAACCATGATCAACATTCCCACTTTGCAGAGGAGGAAACTGAGTTACTGAGAGGTTCAATAAATCTCCCAAGGTTAAAAAAAAAAATTGCTAGGACTCTGGTTGAACCCAAGCAATTCGAAACAGTGGCTGTGCTCTTAACAAGTCCATAGAGCCTCTTGGTGTTGCTCTATTTCAAGGTGAAAAAGAGAAGAGATATTCATTAAGGCAATGAGCACACTGAATGGAGGGAGCATTTAACTAAGGCACAAGCAATGTGGTATGGGAGCACACAGGGAGAAGCCAGAGGGGTTAGGAAATTAGGGACCACTTCACAGAGTGGGAAGATTTGGGGAAAACCTTGAGAACTAGGTAGGATTTTGAAAGGTTAAATATAAAATGAGCCTTCTAGATGGTTTCTTTCTCTGGAGATCAAGTATACCCTTTCCTGTTGGTACCCCCAACTTGGCCATCCACTGCAATTTCAACTCAACATAGCGATTAATAGAACTAGACTCATCACATTTTTCCTCTTCTCTCCAAAACTGCATCTCTTGTACTCTGCCTCAGATGGTGGCTCCTTCATTCTTCCAACCACTCAACATAGACGCCAACCTTGATTTCACCCCTTCAGTGTCTAATCAATATTATCCTGCCCCCTACAACCTTGCCTTGAAAAGAAATGTAACTTAATAGGAAAGTCTAGCCTGAGGGACGCACAGAAGAGTTTCTGAGGATGTGTTCATGGGAAATACCACCCAGTCAGTGGAAAGTGCCTGTAAGAACAATTTAAAAACTTGGTTTCTCAGACTAGCCAATCACCAGGTGCTGCGAAATGAATTCATCTTCCTGTGCTTCAACTTCCTTCTCTGTAAAATGGCAGGAAAAAAACAAGAAATATTAGAAATGGATGGACTGCGTTATTTTTAAATTCAAACATTTTCTTTCTTTGTTTTCTGTCTCATCATCTACGGGAATAAGACCCCTTTTTGGTTGTATCAAGGTTTCATTAACCTCCTGACCCTCTTTCATACATTTAGAAGCCACAAAGTTTTGATGTGCCTGGAACTTCTATTCTTTACAAAAGTGAGAATCCTCAGAATATTACCTCACTAAAGTCTCTAGGTCGCTATCCTAGGTATCATATTTAGTCCATTGATTATTTTATCCTAAACCAGAGGGCAGGTCTAAGTGGCCTGGACAAAGCATCCTTTTCTATGAATCACATTATGGTTCCTGTCTGTGTCCCTCGGGGTGAAGACTTCTCACAAGCAGAGACATCCACTGACCTGTTTTATCAAGCCTGCCACATGAGAAAGAGAAAAATTCAGATGGACAGAGACATCCAAGACAGGACAAGGCAACAAGCTCCATAAAACCCCCAAGTCTGAAACAAGAAATCCCCAAAGGAAAATACTCCCATATACAATAAATTTCTTTTTTCCCCCTCCCAAAATTCTACACACGCACACACAAAATCCAAGGTCACAACTCAGGACTGTCTTTGACAATCAGAAAACTCCCCTTTGAAGTAAAATGAGGCAAGGGAAACCTTGAGCTCCTTTTAGAAGTCAAAGCATATCACTATCACAGTCTGCCAAATAAACAGTAGGTGCACAATCAATATCTGTCAAATGAAGAATGAATACATTAACATTGTAATGTTCTTCTCAACAATATTTTTAATAACAAAATCCAATTCAAGTCATCATAAATGTTTGACCAAATAAAGAACGGTTTCTCTTTTTCTCTCTCTCTCACTAACCACTTAACCTTGGGTCTCTGTTAATTTTTAAAATTTTTCTTTTAGAAATGTGTCAATCTAAAACACGCTCGTATCATTATATTTATGTTATTGATGAGGAAACTGAGATTCAGAGAGTCTAGGTACTGTCTTCCAAGGAACAGAGTTGTGATTGAAGCCAGGATTCAAACCCACATCTACATAACTTCTAAGGTGCTACCCTTTCTACCTTACCATGCAACTATAGGGAGAAATGTGAGTAAAACTCAGGACAAATGCATAGGTTCAAGTTTTGTCACCCTTCTACCCTCTAGCTTGTTGAAAATATAGAGGTTTGCTTTCCTGTTTGTCTGCTCGATATATGCCTCTTAGAAGCTGTGTCAAAAGAAAGATAATGTTTCTTTAAAGAGTATCCCCCTTCCATTTCTAGAAATTATGACTTTACTCCAAGGCTAACATTCCATTACCACGGATTTTTAAAATTTAATTAAAATTAATGAGTATTTCATCTGTACTCCACCTTCCTAAAAATACTTCTTAAGGTGCTGGAAGTATTATCATGTATATTGATTATTGTCTTTCAGTTGAAAAAAAAAAAATAGGGACAAAACAGTCTTCTTCCCAGAGGTATAGGGTCAGAGGGTAGAGAGGTTTTTTAGATAGCATTTTCCTTTTTCCCTTTCCTATTGCTGTCACTAATCCATTCCATTTGTCATTTACCTGTGATTTTTCTAATCCTGTTGATTCTAATGGAGCTCACTGGTCTTTCCAAGAAATCTCTGCCAAAAATATGAAGCCCCAAGTCAGACTCTTAGAGATGTCAACATAGGCTGGTATGTCTAGACATTAACTAAAGTGAATGTAGACCGAGGCTAAATCTTAGTGGGGTGAGGAACAAAATCACAAAAAGAGGGTCTATTTATTTACAGAAAAGGTTCTAGTTTTTCAAATGATTGACCCATACACTTGTAGTTTTAAGAGCTTTTGTTCTCCAAAAATAATTTTTGTGAATTGTCAAGGTAAAATATTAGTAAAATTACTTTTTAAATAGTGTCTTTATTAGTCAATTCATATTGATGTAGGTACACATTTACATGTGTCCATGTGCAATACACACACACACACACACACACACCTCCTTTCTTCACACTTTTTCACTTTAGAATGGTTAAAGAGGGAGTCTTATTTCTACAATCTGTTTTATTGAATATAAATTATCACCAGCCGGGCTTGGTGGCTCAGCCTGTAATTCCATGCTTTGGGAGGCTGAGGTGAGTGGATTGCCTGAGCCCATGGGTTCGAGACCTGTCTGGGCAACTTGGCGAGACCTCATCTCTACAATAAATCAAAAAATTATCTGGGCGTGGTAGCTCGCGCCTGTAGTTCTAGCTACTTGGAAGGCTGAGTGGAAGGATCGCCGGAGCCCAGCAGGTCGAGGCTGCGGTGGCTGGGAGTGGCCACTGCACTCCAGTCTGGGTGACAGAGTGAGACTCCAACTCAAAAAATATATATATATATCACCTAGTATGATTTCCTTGCCTTTTGCTGACACCCAACTCACCTCTGAGCATGGGAGCAGTGCAAGCTCTGACAGTAAGTCTGAGAACAGGAACTAGGTGAGTGTAGCTCAGCCTCTTCCAGTCCTGCTATCTCTTTGGGAGTGGCCTGCTCTCAGCCATGTAGTAAATCTATCCATAAAGCCTGCTCTCCTGTTGGTGAGACCTTCCCAACCCCTGTTTTTGACTAGGTGAATAGCTGTCTCATTCTAAAATTTAGTATCAGGAAGCCCATGGTCACAATTCATCAAACCACATTTCTTGATCTAGCTTTAACAACAGTAATATCTTTCTCTCCATTTGCTGCATTCCTTTCTCTCTCTCTCACTTGGTTCAGAACACAGGCATGATGGACCCCGAGCCAGAATGACCAAGAAGAAGAGAGAAAAAACCCAAATAAACATAATCAGAAATGCGAAAGATCAAATCACAACTGACCCCAAGGAAATACAAAAGATTAACAGAGACTACTATGCACACATGTATGGAAAGAAACTTGATAATCTAAATTAAATAGAGGACTTTCTGACATCACAAAACCTCCCAAGGCTGAAACAAGAAGACACTCAGACACTAAATAGACGAATAACAACTCAGGAAATGGACTCCATCATAAGTAAAATACCTACAAAAAAAAGCCAGATGGCTTTCCAGTGGATTTTACAAACATACAAGGAGCAACTGATACCAATCCTACTGAAAGTGCCAGGCAATTGAGAAGGATGGAATTTTCCCTGAATCATTTTATGAAGCTAACATCACACTGATACCCAAACCGGGTAAAGATCCAACAAAAAAGGAGAACTTCAGGCCAATATCCCTAATGAACATAGACACGAAAATTCTCAACAAGATTCTAGCAAATTGAATCCAGCAACACATCTCAAAAATCATCCACCATGACCAAGTAGGCTTTGCCCCAGTACACAGGGCTGGTTTGACATCCACAAGACCATAAATGTAATTAAGCACATCAACAGATATAAAAACAAGAACCACATGGTTATATCATTAGGTGTAGAAAAGACTTTTGATAAAATCCAGTATCCCTTCTTGATACAAAACCTCGAACACCTATGCCTAGAAGAAACACATGTTAAAATAGTAAGTACTGTCTATGATAAACCCACAGCAAGCATATTGCTAAATGGACAGAAACCAGAAGCATTTCTCCTGAAAACTGGAACAGGACAGGGCTGCCCACTCTCACCCCTCCTGTTCAACATTGTGTTAAGTCCTAGCTAGAGCAATTTGACAATAGAAGGAAATCAGGGGTATCCAAATAGGAAAAGAAGAAGTTAAGTTATCCCTCTTTGCTGACAATATGATCCTATACCTTGAAAACCCAAGAGAATTGTCAAAAACCTGCTTGCACTGATAACGGACTTTGGCAAAGTCTCAGAGTACAAGCAAATGTGCAAAAGACAGTCACATTCTTATACACCAACAACAAATAGGCAGAGAACCAAATAAAAAGCACAATCCTGTTCAAAGTAACCATACTTGTATCTTTCTAACCAGAAAAGTGAAAGACTTTTACAATGAAAACTAAAAAAAACAGCTCAAAGAAATCCAAGAAGACACAAACAAATGGAAAAAATATTTCATGCTCATGGATAGAAAGAATCAACATTTTTAAGACTTTAAACTTTATTCTAAGGCTACAATAATCAAAACAGCCTGGTATTGTACAAGAACAGGCACATTGACAATGGAACAGGATAGAGATTCCAGAAGCAAAACCTCAATTTCTCAGCCAGCTCATCTTTGACAACGCCTCCACCAACAACCACTGGGGAGAGGAGAACCTATTTAGTAAATGATGCTGGGAAAACTGGCTGACCACATGCAAAAGCTTGAAACAGGACCCTTATCTATCCCCATACACAAAAAACAACTCTAACTGGATCAAAGACCTAAATATAAAACGTCAAACTACAAGAATCTTAAAATATGCAGGAGATATCCTTAGAGAAATAGGAGTAGACAACCAATTCCTGTTCAAAACCCCAGATGTCCATGCCATAAGGGATGAGATAAACAAATGGGACCGCATTAAACTTAAAAGCTTCTTCATAGCAAAATAAACAATGAAGAGAGTGGGGAGACAGCCACAGAATGAGAAAAAATATTTGCCAACTGTATATCCAACAAAGGCCTAACATCCAGGATCTATAAGTGTCTCAAATGTGTCAAAAGGAATAAAACAAACAGCCTCACTAAAATATGGGCAAAAGATGAGAAAAGGCACTTTTCAAAAGAAGATATATGAGCAGCCAACAGACACATGAAAAAGTACTCAGCCTTGGGTGAATTCAAGATGGTGGCCCAACCAGTCAGACTATGTGAGTCCCAGTGTGAGTGAGTGAGTATATGGAAAATTTTGTGTATGTTCTGGAGAGTGAGTGGGAGTGTGAATGGCTGACTGACTGAGGATTAGGGAGCTAGCAGTCAGGGCTCTCCTGGTGCAACTGGTGCTGCCACAGCTCCTGAACTTGAACCCAAGCAATTCCCGGGATGCAGAAATCGAGTGCCATCTTTTTTTAAGTCAGCAAAACCCTTACTGGGAAGAAAATGCTGGGAGAGACTGACCAAGTAGGGGCTCATGAGCAAGTGGACAGGGCCCTGATGCAACAGCTGGTGCTGCAGCTTCTCTGCTTGGTCCCTGACTCTTCTCAGGTCACAGAAGTTGGGCACCATTTTTTGTTAAATGGACAAAAGTTTTCCTGTGAAGAAGTGGTGGAGAGAGACTACTGCCCCAGGCTCTGCGTCACCACTGCAGCAGGAGAGACTGCTGGCTCCAGGCTTTTCCTCACCACTTCAGTGCCTGGCCGGACACAGGCAGCATATGCTGTGAAGGGAGCTCAGAGGTAGACTCCCACTGGAGAGGTCAAGAGAGACTCCCACAACACTATCTTGAAGACGGGGCAGGAAAGTGCTCTGACTTGCTCACCATGGAGCAACAGACCCAATCTCTGTGACTGGTGGATCAACTACTCAGGGTAGATCATGACCCAGAGTAAATATCCTGAAAGCACAAACTTCTGAGGGACCTGACGAGTGCTGAGTGGCTGGCACTCTACCTCCTACCCTGATCCAGCTGTGGGACAAAGGTGTGGCCAGAAAAGGATGAGGAAGGACTCCAAAGAGATCAGTGGTGAGTACAGGACTGAGCCAAACCCTCTCCTCCCCGGAAATCCTCTGAAAGTCAAACCCACGCAGGCCATGATGAGAGGGACAAATCCATTGCAGAGCCTGGACGTCATTCGCTATAGGAGAACTCCATTCCAGGGTAGGTCTGGCAGGAGCAACCCCTGCAAGTGTATACCTGGGGAAGAGACAATCCCGCACCTTCCCACTGGAGGAGATCTCCCTGACCATACGAGAGTGGGAGGGGAGGAGTGCGGCCTCACCCACCTCACTGCTCCTCCTCCTTCCCTGTTCCAGACACTGGGAAGAGGTGAAAGCTCTGCAGGAGAGACCAGATTAGAGGAGCAATTACAGAGCTTGCCACAAGAGGGCAGGCTTTCATTATTTTTTTATCTTTAAATTTAAAAAATTTACCTGTTAGTTCGTCTATTTTAAATATATTTTTCCTTTGTGCATGAATGTGTATGTGAGGGTTAGATCTGCATCCCACCAGTTGTTTTCTTTTCTTTTTCTGTTTCTTTCTTCTTTTGTTTGTTGTTTTTTGTTTATGTGTATATATGAATGATTGAGTGTTCATCTTTCAATTTTGTGTTGGTGGTTTGTTTTTGCTTTTTTGTTCTTCTGGTTTTATTCTTATTTTTTATAGTTTAAGGTGTGTGTCTATATATGTGTGAATCCCCCTTTTTCCCCTGGTCTTTTTGTTTTTCTTCTCCATTTATTTTGTGCTAGGTGTGTGTGTGTGTGTGTGTGTGTGTGTGTGTGTGTTCAGTTTTCTTGGGATTTTATTTGGTTGTTTTGTTTCACTTTGTTGTTATTCCAGTTTGTTTTGAGCTGTGTGTATGTCTGGGTGTGTGTGTTCAATTGTTTTTGACATTGTTTCTGCTTTGCATCATCATATAACGTGGTGGTAGGGAGTGGGTCTCAGGAAACACATACCACAATTAGTGAACATTGTAATTTGCAAGTAGTTTCTGAATCCTAGTGCCCTTTCCCCTACCTTATTCAACTTTCAAAAACTACAAGAGACAGCAAAGCTTCCCACCAACAACCTATTTTAAAATAAAACAAATACAGAGCCTGAATCAGGGAAGAATAGAAGGCTGAGCAAACATCAGAAGGGAAAGCCTCTCCTACTAACACTGAATAACAGAACTAAAGAGAAACACAAGAGATACGTCACAAATGAGGAAACAACAAAGGAAGACCACAGGTAATTTCAAGTATAACAAAGAAAATCAGACCTTGGAGCCCAAACAATAGAAGTCACCAATGACTGGTCCCAGAATAAGACAGGGATTAGGGAATGGATGGAAGGAGTGAATAAGACTCAAGAAAGACAAGATACAACACTGAAAGAACTTGTAACAGAGATTTTGGCAATAAAAAGTTTCATCCAGTAAATAAATAACAAGATGACAAGCATGGAAAGCAGAATTAATCTAGCTGAAGAAAGAATCTCAAAACTTGAAGACCAGAACATGGAATTAACCTGATTTGTAAAAAACACAGAAAGAAGACTCATAAAAAAATAACAAAACCTACAAGAGATGTGTGATTATAGCAAGAGGCCAAACCTATGCCTGATTGGTATCCCAGAAGAAGAAAGAGAAATGGAGAACAGCTTGGAACAAGTATTCCAGGAGATAATCCAAGAAAACTTTCCCCATCACACTGGAGATGTGACCAGCCAAGCACAAGAGATATAGAGAACCCCCACAAGACATCAAATGAGACCAACCCCCCGACACATAGTAATTAGCCTACACAAAGTAGGCACAAAAGATAAAATCCAAAAGGTAGCAAGAGAGAAAGGTCAGACTACCTACTGGGGAAAACCAATCAGACCTATCGGCAGAAACACTACAAGCAAGAAGGGACTGGAGTTCGATATTCAAAGTCTTCAAAGATAAAAAATTTCAACTAAGAATTTCTTATCCTGCCAAACTCAGTTTCATCAGTGATGGAGAATTGAAATCCTTCCCAGACATCCAATCCCTAAGGGATTATGCTGATTCCAGACCAACTCTACAAGAGACACTTAAAAAGGTATTAAGCAAGCAAGAAAGAAAAAGAATGATCACACATTTCCCAAAAGAACAGAAGAGCACAGAATCAGCAGAGAATGCAGTGCAATAAGAAACTTTAAAACACATACATACATCAACTCCAAAGTCAAAAGAAAATAAGCAAAGAAAAAACTTTATAAGAACCTCATGACAGGGATAAATAATCACATTTCAATAATCAGACTGGGAGATCAGGGACAAGATGGCCACAAGACAGGTTGGACTGTGAGAGTCTCTGCAGGGACAAGTGTCCATAAAGACTCGCGTGAGTAGGCATGTGCTGGTAGGAAAGTGAGCATCCATCTGAGGGGAGACACAGGTTCATGTACCCAGGACTCCCCCTCTGAAGGTGACTGCAAGCTCCCACCACCTTGAGATCTGGGCTGCAGCAAGCAGGACTGACTGCTGCTCATGGGACTTACCTGAGAGGAGCCTGCAGAGTCTGACTGGTTCTCGTCACCTGGCGCCTGGCCCACATCATTGCCTGTTGTAGCAGATCAACTGGAGACCAAAGTCCAATGGATGGAGAGAGAGGATGGGGGAGAGCCAGAGAGGAGGCCCATGCCCAGTGAAGAAATGCTGAACGCAGCCATTTTCTCTGTCCCAGGACCAGCCAGAGAACTGCATTGTCCCACCCAGCTCTTCCTATCTCTGCCCAGTTTCACCCAGCTCCTCCCAGCTCTGCCCAGCTCTGCCCAGCTCCACCCAGCCTCCAACTTGGGACCTAAGGTAATCACATCAAACTGGGAGAGACAGAAGTCCCTCCCCCATGCTAGATTGGACACAGGCAGGTCAGAACTGAGTGGCAGACTTGACAGGCAGCAAGCCAGCTGTGTCCAGATCTGATCCACCCTCCTTCCACAGCAGGCCTGGGGCATCTGACCCAAGCTATGAGCAGTCCTATCAGCCTGCAATGAGAGCTAGAGAGCAGAGCTGAAAGGATGCTGGGCTTACAGGAACGACCCCAGAGGGATTTTGGTTCCTTGTTTTTATTTTTATTCTTTGTCTGTTTGTTTTGCCCTTTTTTGTTTGTTTTTTGTTTTAGTTTTTTTCTCTCTTCTTTCTGTTTTTGATAAGGTTTTCATACTTTGTTTTGTTTTGTTTCTGTTATTTTGTTTCTGTTATTTTACTGATTTTTTTTCTTTAGACTTCCTCTTTGTGTATAGGAAGAGTATGCCAACAGGGAGGTTGGTTGACTTGTGTGTTTGTATGATTGTCTGTATGTTTCAGGATTTTTTTTACTCTTTACTGCCTTTGTGTCTCTTTTCATCTGTCAGTCGGCATGTCTGTCTGTTTACCCTCTTACTCCACTCTCTCTCCACCTTTCTTTTGCTCCCCCTCCTTCCTTGTTCCATTCTTTTCCTTTTTTGTACCTCATCTTTCTTTCAGGGAGCAAACCTATACCCCCACTGCAAGAGCAGATTACAAGGCAGTGGGAAGTGGGCTCCAGGGTACCCATACACCTGTTGGTGGATACTGGGATCTGCAGGTAGATTTTGAACCATAGCCCCCCTCAATTAAATCTCAAAATTGCAAAAAGTACAGCCCCCAAACTACAGTCCAGCTTCAGAATTGAAAAAAGCCAGAGGAACCACATAAGGAAGAATAGGAGATTGAGCAAACAGAAGTAAAAGCAACCCCCACCATCCTTGAACAACAGAATTAAAGATGAAGGGAGCAAAGTGGGAAAGTGGGGGGGGGGGTGGAAATCTACACCAATGAAGAAAAACCAAAGAAGAATACGGGTCTCACACAGACCCCTGGAAGGTCAGACACTGAGAAAACAGATTTCAGAAAACAAACAGTGAAGAGCCCCCAGAGTGACTGGTCACATACTACAAACCCAGATATCAAGACATTAATAGAATAAAAAGAATTGAGGAGACACAAAAGGAAAATAGGAAAGAGCTGATAACTGAGATAACAGCAGTAAAGAATACTGTGAATGAAATAAATAACAAACTGATAAGCTGGGAAAGCAGAATTAGCCAAGCAGAAGAAAGAATCTTAGAGTTTGAGGACAAAAATATAGAACTAACCCAAACTGTCAAAAACATAGACAAGCTTAAAAAGACAGAACAAAACCTTGAGGAGATGACTGATTATTTCAAGAGGCCAAACCTAAGAGTAATTGGACTTCCTGGGGCAGAAAGAGGGACAAGAGACCACCCTGAGACAAACATTCCATGAAATTATTCAAGAAAACTTCCCTCATCTCATCAGTGATGCAAAAATTCAAACACAAGAGATTCAGAGAATCCCTGCAAGACAACAAACTAGAAGACCAAACTCCAGACACATAATAATTCACCTAAGCAAAGTAGATATAAAAGAAAAAAATCCTAAAGGCAGCAAGAGATAAAGGTCAGACTACCTACCAGGGAGGACCAATTAGAATAGCAGCAGATTTATCTACAGAAACACTTCAGGCTAGGAGAGCTTGGAGCCCAATCTTCAAAATACTCAAAGATAAACAATTTCAACCAAGAGTAACCTACCCAGCTAAGCTAAGCTTCATCAGTGAGGGAGAATTAAAATCTTTCCCAGACATTCAATCCCTAAGAAATTAAGCTGCCTATAGACAACCTCTACAAGAAATACTTAAGAAAGTATAAAACACAGAAGACAGGGAAAAAAGAAAGGCAACATTCTTCATAAGAGTTCAGGAAAAAGATTGAAAACACACATGAATAAATCAAAAAATAAAAACAAAGACAAAAACAAACAAGAACAACAACAACTTTACAAGAACCTCATGACAAGTATAAATTCTCACATTTAAATAATCAGCCTGAATGTGAATGGACTAAATGCTCCACTGAAAAGTCATAGAATGGCAAAATGGATAAAATATCATGAGACTACAATATATTGTCTCCAAGAGACTCGTCTCACCAGAAAGAACACTCACAGACTCAAGGAAGAGGATGGGAAGCAAAATTTCAGGTGAATGGAACACAAAAGAAAGTAGGAGTTACAATATTAATATCAGACAAAATACCCTTTAAGCTATCAAAAATTTAAAAATATACAGAAGGTCAGTATATAATGATAAAAGGTTCAATCCATCAACAAGAAATATCCATCCTAAACATACATGAACCCAACATAGGAGCACCAACTTTCATAAAGCAGCTTCTAGGCAAACTTAAAAAAGATATGAAGCCTAACACTATCATAGCTGGGGATTTTAATGCCCCACTCAAAACCCTAAACAGATCATCAAGATAAAAAAAATCAGCAAAAAGATCCAGAACCTCAATATGACTCTTGACCAAGTGGACTTAATTGATACCTATAGAACATTCCACTCAATGAACACAGAATATAAATTCTACTCATCACCACATGGAACATACTCTAAGATTGACCACATCCTTGACCATAAGTCAAGCATAAACATTTCATAAGATTGAAATCTTGCCATGCACCTTCTCAGACCACAGTAGAATAAAAATAAATATCAACACCAACAAAGTTCCCCCCAAACCCACAAAGACATGGAAACTAAACAGCATGATGCTAAGCAACTCCTGGGTCAACATGGAAACAAAAAGAGAGATTAAAAGATACCTGAAAACAAATGAAAATGAAGAAACATCTTACCAAAATCTCTGGGATGCCATTAAAACAGTAGTAAGAGGGAAATTCATATCTCTACAAATACACATGAAGAAAATGGAAAGATCACAAATTAACAGCATAACAAGTCACCCAAGGAAGCAAGAAAAGAAAGACCATCAAAACCCTAACTTCAGCAGAATAATCCATATCACCAAAATAAAAACCCAAATCCAGGACATAGAAGACAAAAATATAATACAAAAAAAAATCAATGAAACAAAAAGCTAGTTCTTTGAAAGCATAAACAAGATTGATGGTTCCCTAGCTAGAATGACCAAAAAAAAAAAAAAGAGAAAAAGCCCAAATAAAAACAATCAGAAACACAAAAGATGAAGTCACATCTGGCCCTGAAGAAATACAAAAGATTATCAGAGACTACTATGTACACTTGTATGGAAACAAATGTGAAAACCTAAAGGAAATGGAGGACTTTCTGATATCACACAACCTCCCCAGGTTGAAACAAGAAGAAATAGAGACCTTAAATAGAGCAATAACAATCCAGGAAATTGACTATGTCATAAGAAAACTACCTACAAAAAAAAGCCCTGGACCAGATAGTTTTCCAGCATAATTCTACAAAACATTGATACCCAAGCCAGGTAAAGACCTCACAAAGAAAGAGAACTGCAGACCAATATCCTTGATGAACATAGATGCTAAAATTCTCAACAAGATCCTAGCAAACTGGATTCAACAACACATTTCAAAAATCATCCACCATGACCAAGTTGGCTTCATTCCTGGAATGCAAGGCTGATTCAACATTCGTAAGACCGTAAATATAATTAAATACATCAAAGGACATAAAAAGAAAAATCACATGATTATATCATTAGATGCAGAAAAAACTTTTGATACAATCCAGCACCTCTTCTTGATTGAAAACCCTTGAACATCTAGGCATGGATGAAACATACTTCAAAATAGTAAGAGCCATCTACTAGAAACCTACAGCCAGCATAATGCTAAACAGACAGAAATTGGAACCACTTCCCCTGAAAACTGGGCAAGACAAGGATGCCCACTCTCACCCCTCCTGTTCAACATAGTTTTGGAAGTCCTAGCTAGAGCAATAAGAGAAGAGAAGGTGATCAGTGGTATCCAAATAGGAAAAGAGGAAGTCAAGTTATCTCTCTTTGCAGATGACATGATTCTATACCTTGAAAACCCAAGAGAATCTGTCAAAAACTTTGTTGCACTGATAAAAGACTTTGGTAAAGTCTCAGGTATAAAATAAATGTTAAGGCAATCACATTTCTATACACCAATAATAAATAAACAGAAATGCAAATAAAAAGCACAATTCCATTTATAATAGCCACAAAAAAATGAAATACCTTGGCATCTTCCTAACAAGAGATGTGAAAGACCTTTACAATGAAAACTACAAAACACTGCTCAAAGAAATCAAAGATGACACAAACAAGTGGAAAAATATTCCATGCTCATAGACTGGAAGAATCAACATTATTAAGATGTCCATTCTTCCTAAGGCAATCTACAGATTTAATGCAATAACCATCAAATTACCAGCAACATTCTTCTCAGACCCAGAAGAAACAATACAGGAATTCATATGGAAACATAAACAACCACGAATAGCCAAAACAACACTCATTCAAAAAAACAAAGCAGGAGATATCATACTCCCAGACTTTAAACTTTATTATAAAGCTACAATAATCAAAACAGCCTGGTATTGGTACAAGAACAGGCACATAGACCAAAGGAATAGAATTGAGATTCCAGAAGCAAAGCCTCAATTTTTCAACCAACTCATCTTCTACAAAGCTTCCACCACCAACCACTGGGGAGACAAGAACCTATTCAGTAAATGGTGCTGGGAAAACTGGTTGACC
>CAUYQG010210345.1:0-24031 GCA_963574415.1 Tarsius wallacei
GAAGGATCGCCGGAGCCCAGCAGGTCGAGGCTGCGGTGGCCGGGAGCGGCCACTGCACTCCAGTCTGGGCGACAGAGTGAGACTCCAACTCAAAAAAATAAATAAATAAATAAATAAAAATAAAAAAAGAATTTTACCCAGGAGTCAGAGTGGTCTTTTGCTTTTGTTTTTGTTTTTGTTTTTGTTTTGAGCCGAAATCTCACTCTGTCACCCAGGCTGGAGTGCAGTGGCACAATCACAGCTCAACTCAGCCTCAACCTCCTGGGCTCAGGCAATCCTTCCGCTTCAGCCTCCCGAGCAGCAGGGACTACAGACACACACCATCATGCCCAGCTCTTTTTTTTATTATTATTTGTAGGGATGAGGTCTTGCTATGTTGCCCATGCTAGTCTCCAACTCCTGGGCTCAAACAATTCTCTTTCCTCAGCCTCCCAAAGTGCTGAGACTACAGACATGAGCTGCCACACCTGGCCCAAAGTGCTTTTTAAAACCCTAACTCAAACTCTCCAGTGGATCACCAAATCTTTCCAATAGCCCCAAAGGCCTTACCTGGTCTAGCCCTCCACAGCCTCTCTGATCTCACCTCCCACTCTTCTTCCCTTGGCTCACTCCACTCCAGCTACACAGGCCTTCTCACTTCAAATAGGCATAGCCTGGATGCTAGTTCTCCTTCTACCAGCAGATATTGTCATGTCAATATCGCCTTCAAGTTTTTGCTCAGTTCCTGTCTTTACAACGAATTCCACCCTGACCATCCTCGGTAATACTTCAAACTGCCCCCTCCAGGCACTCCTGATCCCATTTTTTCATTGAAGCTATCACCTCCAATGTTTTATATCATGTACTTGTGATATTCATTGCTTATGTTCTGTCTCCTCATGCTGGAACGTAACAGGAGGGCAGGATCTTCTTTTGTTTGTTCATTTATGTATGCCAAGTACCTGCAATGGCCCCAGGCATCTTGTAAGTACATGATATTTATTAAACGGATCAATGAATCAATGAGTGAATAGGTAAGCATGGTCCTGTAGCTACCAGATTATAACCAACGTCATGAAAAGCTGCATATGAAATGACAAGCAAAAACATGGAACCAACCGTGCTGCCCATCGATAGAGGGCTGGAGTTTTAAAAATGTGGTACATAGACATGATGGAATATTATGCAGCCATAAAGAAGGACAAAACTTTGAGCTTTGCAGCAACTTGGATGAACTTAGCGTCTATAATACTGAATGACCTAGCACAGAAACAAAGAACCAAGTCTCACGTGTTCTCACTCATAAGCAGACCTTGAACAATTATCATAAGAAAGGGATTGGGAGTAGTGGGAAACTGCCAGGGGAGGGGGAACACACCTCATCAACAAGGGTACCTGCATAATGAACATTTGTATACCTAACCCTGCATTGCACCCCACCTCTTTAAAATAAAAAAAAAATTTTTTAAGAAATAACAAGCTTAATATAGCCCCACTCTGATGATCTAATCAATATCCAGCCCTCCTGCTGCTTCATTTGATGGTCCTGGTGGATAGGTGGTCTTTGGACGTTTACTTCTCTCCACGGTGGAAACCCTTGACCTTCACCTACCAGAATCCTCAGAGCAAAGTCTAACCCTGAGCCAGAGAAACATTAAAAAAAGCTCTGCACCCATCTTGAGTGATTTAGAATGAAGCCTATAAAATAACTACCTCCTATTTTTGCTGCAAGACATGTAAATGAGGAGAGTAATATCTAACAGCTATTGAGCTCTGACTATAGGCCAGACGTAACTCTCAGGTTTCACAAGTATAAATTCATTTCTTCCTTGCAACAACCACTAACTCCTGACCTCACACCACTCTCTCCATTATTGGATGAGTTCCATCTGGACAACACTCAGAAGGTAACAAAAAGTGCAAGTGGGTCCAAGGGAAGATATGAAACTCAGGAAGTAAACTGCGGCCCCTGACATTTTTAAAAAGAAAAACGTTATCTCTGTCAAACACAGCTGCCATATCTCCATGAAGCCATGTAGAGAAAATATTTATGTTGACACATTGAAGGTCAAATATTCAAGGGTAATTAGATTTCTCCAAGGTGAATTATGGAGATGGCCTAGTTAGAAGCATATATAGAATTCTTGCTGTTTAGCCATAAATCGGTACCAGCCTGCCAAATGCACTTAAGCACTTTTGAAAGTATTTTTGCTCATGGTTTAATCAATTATTTTACGTGTTTCCTATTACTAGTCTTTTACAAAAATGATTAGCATGACAAAAATTTTACTAGCTTGACCATGCTCATCTCAGTATCATTTCAAAGAGCTTTTTATTATCCTACTTTCCCATCTCCATAAACTCAAGGGAAAAAAATGTCATTTCAACTAACATCCTTGAAGTCACCCTCTACCTGCTTCTAATCATGTTCACTTTCTGAGAGTCGAAGCCTTACTTCCCCCAGATGCTTCTATCAGTTCATTGTATCAGTATTTATTGAATGCCTGTTGAATTGCAGGCACAGTGCTAAGCACAAAGAAGCATAATCCACACACAGTCCCTCAATCAGAGGCTGTAGTGTCTAATAGAAAAGGGGAAACCAGGCCAGGTGTGGTGGCTCATGCCTATGATCCCAGTACTCTGGGAGGCCCAGGTCAGAGGATTGCTTGAGCCCACAGGTTCGAGACCAGCCCGGGCAACTTGGTGAGACCTCATCTCTACGATAAATAAAAAAATCAGGCGGGCGTGGTGGCATGCGCCTGTAGTTCCAGCTACTCGGAAGGCTGAGGCCGAAGGATTGCCTGAGCCCAGCAGGTTGAGGCTGTGGTGGCCAGGAGTGTGCCACTGCCCTCCAGCCTGGCTGACAGAGTGAGACTCCAACTCAAAAAAAAAAAAATTTATATATATATATATATACACACACACACACACACACACACACACACACACACACACACACTTCTCTCTCTCCCTCTCCCACTCTCCTCCTCCGCCCCTCCTGCCCTTTCCCCCCTCTCTCTTAAAAAAAAAAAGAAAATGAAAAGGGGAAACCAGGACACCAAAAATATTTCATATAAGAACTTGGATGTTGGATGTCCATAAAAGGAGGACCAGATAAGACACTTAGTTCATGAAATGGAATACTACACAGCAATTCAAATGAACTTAAACGAATAAGTTAGATTTAAATGGCTCAACATGACTCATTTTTTAAAAAATATTGAGTAAAGGAAGCAAGTTTCCCAAATGCCTATACAGTAATTGCAAAATGGCTTTTTGTACTGCTGACAAATGAAAGAATATGTAACCAAAAAAAAAAAAGAAGGCATAAACTTGAAGATTAGGCACCCAATTCCGATATGTGGTTGCCTTTGGGGAGGCAGGTGGCCAGTGAGGCTGGAAAGTGCATAAAGTGGCTTGATCAGTAAGGAGCTACTTCTTTACTTACAGAAAAATATGTGAAGCCAGTATGTTTTAAATGATAAATGTTGCCAGTTTGGGGTAGTAGGACACACCCCAGTACTTGACTGTCCTTAAAACTTTCTTTCCCCCAAAGTAAACATGAGAGAGAAAGGGGAGGGCATGCTCAAAATACCATTCACAACAGAAGAAAAACGCCAAAGGCCGTGAGGATCGGGCTAGACATGTCAGCAGGCACCACAAGAGCAGCATGGTAGGAAGAATTGTGAAGTTACACAAGAGAGATACTGGAGAGTGGGGTGCTCCTGGAAGCCTCCCTGAGAATGCCAGGCTTGAGCCAAGCTTGAAGGATGACTAAAAGTTATACAGTTTGAGTTGGGCAAGAAGGTTTTGCCAAAAAAGAGAAACTGCCAATACAGGAAAGCATTTGGAGCATTTAACAAAGACAGGAGACAGTTGAGAGTTTGGATTTTAATTTTGCTGTTTACCAGCTTGGTGACTGTGGGAAAGTCACTTAATCTCTCTGAAATGGTTTGTTCAGCTTGAACATGGGATAATAGCGTCTTCCTGACTGCCTTACTACGCAGGCTAGAGAAAGCATTAAGTAAAGATGCCTGATATATAGTAATATAGTAATGGCTCAGAAATTAAGACAATGATTCATGCTTATTAGCTGGGACTAGGAATTCAGATTTTCTGAGTTAGTGGTCTTTTCATAACAGCATGCAGATGATTTTATAATTAGCATTATCCTGATTTCAGTGGCCAAAAGTTTCACAATAATACAGCAAGAGACTTCGCTGGAGTGCTGGGCAATTCGCTAGATCTGGCTTGAAATATCTGCCCCATTTCTGACACACTCAGCAGCTCCAGACCCTGTCTTTTACTTCATTCTGTTGGTTGTTCTCTGAGGCCTGACATAGCTGATGACTTTGTATATCCTATGTATGACCTTGAAACAATCAAAGCTGGAACTCTTGGTATATTGGCTTCCCAGTTGTTGAGTCAGCTGCTGGCTGAAATTTGGAATACCAAATTTGTCTCACCCATGAAGTTAAAATAAGGGTGTTACATGTTTAATACCTTAAAGTAACTGGCCTTCACTTGTTTACAGAAAATCTAAGTATGCACAACTTTGGTCACGTTGCTGTTATTCATCAAGCGTTTGCAGAGTTCCTCAATAGACGCTAACATATTTTTCATATTATTCAGGCTGTTATGAAAATAAGCTTAAGTTGCTTTAAAACAAAAAAGAAAAAAAAATTTCTAAGACGTGCAATGCCGTGATATGTGAATGGGACATATTATTCTAAAGGTCCCTACGACTCCTTTGGTGATATCCAAGTATCAGTACAGGAAGGCTGCGTCCCCATGATTCCCAAGCATGATACCTCCTCCAAAGCAGATAAATGGTCTCTTGTCCCTCTCTGGAGCCAGCTGCAGCATGATCTAAGCCCAAATTTGGGCAATTGAATTATTTTTCTCAATGAGGTTTCAACAACCATTATCACTATCCCAGGAAGTTGTCCTCTCTTGAAGATAGATTGCCATAGAAAATGATGTTTCTTTTTCGGCACATATTTCCAAATTTCATTGTCATGCACGGAGAGAAGCAGCATATGCTGCTTCTCAACACCACTCACTTTAAACAACTGAGAAAGATGGGGTTGTTTAGGCCACAGGAGCAATCGACATGTACCATCCAGAAATCTTTTGTCTGACAGCCTCAGCTAAAAATGCCACAGGCTTGCCTTGACAACATGTTGTTTTTGTGCTCCATCAACCCACTACCGCTGCCACCAACCCTTCAAAACAATCTCAGGGCTCTTAAAAATCCTCACTATCTCCCAGCCCTCTCCTATACCTTTTCTTCCTTCTCCCAAAGAACAAAGAAGCACTTCTGTGATTTTTATGAGGGTTCATTAACAATATTTATTAAAGGCACAACCTTGGTCACGTTGTTTTTCGTTTGTGGTCAGGCTGCCACAGAGGGGGGTTGAAATGAACTAAGACAGCATCTCAGACCTTCAGGAAAAGTGTGCACGAAACCACAGCCAGAACTGGTTCTAGTCCTTGGCATTTGTGTCTGCAGTCTAGGCATGGATCTGGATAGAGGACAGGCCAAGAATCGGCAATTCTCTTAATACAATGTCCTTCCAAAGCACACTAGAGGACAAGGGGATGAGGTGGCCAATTGCCTTTATGTAACAGCTCTAAAGAGAGATCTTTGGGGAAGGGGGGCATACCTCATCAATAAGGGTACCTGCACAAGGAATATTTGTATACCTAACCCTGAATTGTACCTCACAATTTTAAAATAAAAATTAAAAGAAAGAGAGAAAAAAAATACATATATATATAAAGAGAGATCTTACCCATCCCTGAGGTTATTGGTCTAGTGCCTTCTGTGGTTACAAAACCTCCCAACAATTACAGGTAAGAAATACATGAAGATAGGAAAAACCACCATTTTCTTTTCATTTCCTAATCCTGAACATCTCTGAAATTAAAGGAATAGTTTCGCTTTCCTTAAGAGAAGCAGAGACCAACAGGCACGGTACATCCAATGATGCTTTGAAGGTAACATTTTGGAGTTCATTCCCAAAGACAGATGAGGCAACAGCAGAGAAATCTTTGGGACTTCGATTACCCATCACAGTTTTTCATTTTATTTTTTGATTAACTTTTCTCATGCATAGCTGAAAAACACTAAACAGAATGAAAGGCAAGTGACTGTAATTAGACTAGACTGCCCAAGGCCAGAGAAAAAGAGAGACATATCCTGTAATTCAGCTCCTAAGTAACAGCCCCCACATGATGGAGTTGCTTCATACATTTTTTAATCAGGCTTTTAAAGTTTTGCATGTATACATCGAAATGAGTAAGTGTTTCTTCTGTTGGAAAGTATAATTTGCATCAAGGTTTTCATTGTCTTTTAAACACACCTTTCCCCCCATATTCTAAAACATATAGCATATAGCAATTGTTTGAGGCAGGGAGGAAAGGAAAAATATGACAAGATGGAAATAGATGATAAAAGTTACATATGTAAATAGAGCTTTTCAAAAACACTACTCTTTAGTGCATAGATTAAAATATAAAATGGACCTCTGGGTTAGCAAATAAAAAACCGGGTGTTATATGTTTATTATGTGGAAGGCAGCATAACCCATACAAGAAAACTCTGGTCTTAAAACAAAATTTGCTTTAATTTTGTCAAGTTTTTTATGTTATCTTGACCATCAGAATGTAAAAATGTAGACTAAGTGATCGAGTAGCTGAATAAGTATACCCAAAGCAGTGATACTGAGTAGATCAGTGCCATCCTGGAGTGAGATTTCTCATGGCTGACACAGCTTTCTGCCTTCGGACCATCAACATTTCTCATCAATAAATTATATAAAAGAATATGCATAGCACATTAGTAAAAGGTACACAAGCTGAGAGGAATATCTAAGATGATAGAATAACTATATTAAGATGCCAGAAGGGTTCAACACGCTAGACATACAGGGCAAAACTAACAAAATATAATTTGATAAGGATAAAAGTAAAGGTCTACATTGCATCAAAAACCCAGGCACAAAATTGGAAAGTGGTAGGTAACTGGGGGCTAGGGTCCATTTTAGAAAAGAGCCCAAATATAAAATTAGAGAACATCTATGACTTGAATCAATGTAACCCCTTTGTCTCCCTCTGTTTTCTCATCTAAAAACTGGGCATAACAATATCTACCTCTCAGGACTGTTGGGCAGGTTTAAATTAAATAATTTGAGAAATAAAATCTTATGACAGTCCATCTGTATACACACAGGTCTTCTGAGCCCACCCATGATGTCAGCATCAGGTCAATTGTTATGATGCCACCACTGTGACTCAGTACTTGTCAAACCAACAGAATAATACTGTGATCAGGTCTAGTGGCCTCCTTTTTAGAGAAATGGAGAAAAGTCAGAAAACATTTACTAGCATCCATTTGTCTAATAGCAGGCTCAGGGGATACTCAGGTGAAGCCATGATCTTTGCTTTCAAAGAGTTCTGTCCAGAAACAAATAATGGGATATTTCATCTTGAAAAATGTGACCAATGTGTTGAGAGTTCAGTAAACAAAGTCAATGAGAGATAGTTGTTTGAGTCATCTTTACATCACACACTACATCTAACCTAATGTTTGCTCGTTGAAGCTACTCAGTAAATATTTTCTGAGTGAATGAGTGATTCAAATTTCACCTAGAAATGAGAACATTTAGGAAGAACAAGAAAATGCTCAATATTTTGAAATTTAAGTTTAAGAAAGAATAGATCTGTATTTGTAGTTCCAGAAAGCAGAACTGAGGCAAAAGGCTGAGAGGACAGGGAGGCAGATGGAAGTGATTAGTCACTGAAACAGAATAGACTAGCCTAAGAATTAGTGAATGCACGATCACTGTGAGTGTTCAACAAGAGGCTATGTAGGACGATTGGTGTTGTCGAGGGAATTCCTACACTGGGCTCTTGGTAGCTGCACTCTGTGGGAAAAAAGACTTTCCATTTCTGAGATGCTAATCCAGGGATTGGAAGGTTTTGGTCCTGATACCCCGTGCCAGAATTACAAAACCTTTGACAGTAAGAACTGGGAAATTAAACTGGACAGTAGCATTTGGTTTAAACCAGGGGTCTCCAACCCCTGGGCCGTGGACCTATACCAGTCCGTGCCTATTAGGAACCAGGTCACCCAGCAGTAGGTGGGGAGGAAGCAAAGCTCTGCCTACTGTCAGATCAGTGGTGGCACTAGATTCTTATAGGTGCGGAAACCCTATTGTGAACCGCACATGCGTGGGATCTAAGCTGCGCACTCCTTATGAGTTTGACTGCACATCCTCCCTCCACGGCTCCCCCTACCGGTCCCACCCATCATCTGTGGAAAATTGTCTTCCATGAAATCTGTCCCTGATGCCAGAAATTTGGCGACCACTGGTTTAAACAGTCACACACACACACACACACACACACACACACACACAAAAAAAAAAACAGAGGGCAATGATAGTTTAAAATTATCTCAGCTTACAGTGAAGCCTCCATCACATATGTGGCATCTAGTATTGGTACATAGAGATGCAGAGCTCAGTCTTCATGAGATATGACAGAAATTTTTCCTAAATTTGGCTCCACCGTTAAGGAATTAAATTGGAGCAGCTATTTCACAGCTGATCAAGCACATAAAAGGAATTTTTCCCAGTGTGTTTTGCAAGGGGGCAGCATGACTCCATATGTAACAGCTCAAATAATTTTCAGATTAAGGTGCAAGTCTCCCAACACAGCGACTCCCCTTAGTGAACCTTGAATTGAATGAATCCAGTCGTATTAGTCCCAGACTAGAGTAAAAGTGTCCCCATGTCTTCATTATGGGCTGACCTCACAGCCCTCCTATCTAGGTACCTCATACTAAATCAATTCAGAGAAAAATACTAACAGCACTGGTGGTTCTCAGTCATGGCAAATACTGTGAAGATATGGATGTCTACTGTTTGGTAAACATTGTTCTAGAACAACAGAGATATTGCTATAAGATTAATCAAGGTCATTATATTTCACCTGGGCTTTGGAATCTTAAAGCTTGACTTCCCTTGTGTATGTCTGTGGACAAAGATCACAAGTCATGGTGCCTTTTTGTGAGAAATTAGTCTTCATATCTAGGACAAACTCTCTGAGACCTTAAAGAAAGATTTGGATAGTAAATCTAAAATACCCCTTCAGAGAATTTGTGTACTTGTCTCTCCCTAAAAGCTATATTTATTTAATTTAAAGGAAAAATAAATCACCTTAGGATAAAAAAAAATGCTAGATCTTTTTCTTTCTACACATCTTAATTGAGATCCAGGGCTTACAAATACCTGATAGTCTTCAAGACCTTTTGCCTGGTACCCTGCTCTTTTATGCTTCTTACTATGTCAGGGGCACGGATTGTACTACAAAACTAATATGCTTATTCATGATTCATAGTGGCTGTATCCATTGTTGCTTGGCCTCTGGGCCTATTGACTAGAATCAAGGTAAAAAGAACAATCCTGAGTTTTCTACCCAGAGTTGCATGTAGAAGCAAAACCAAAGACTTGACACAAAAGGGAAGTAAAACTGTGAAAAATCCATTTCCAAAATTAACAAATAGAGAAAGCCTGAAAACCACATGCCCCAGGGCTCCATTAAATCTTCAAGAAAAACCAGGATCTAACTTTTCGCTCAGAAGTTTACATCCCAGGCCACCTCGGCAGTACAACATTTCAATTCCATTATTTAAGGAATGGCTTGAAATATCCCCCAATTCAGTTTAACACCCCCAAAGCACATTTCCGCAGAGTGTAAGTGCACCGCCAAACAGCTAGCCCTGCCACAGATGCAGGTAGAATAGCCAGGCTCCATTTGTTTGGCAACTTCCTCCAGGCTATTAGAGTCAGGACTGCAAGAAGCTAAATTGAGATGTGCTTCTCAGCATTTACAGTAAACTAAAGCAGAGTAGCAGAGCATGGCCCAGCCTCCAGCACAAAGGTCAAAGCAGGAGCCTTGATATGCCCGCTCCTGAATGTGACAGCTCCTCAACTGGTCACACACTGAAATGCTTTATTTATTTATTTATTCATTTTTCTTATTTTATTTTAGAGATACAGGGTACAAGTCAGGATTAGGTACATAAGTGGTCAATGTACAGGTGAAGTTTGGGTCTCCCATTAGTCCTCCTTTTGCCTGGTTTAGGATCAGGTACCGTTATCGTGCCTCCCCCCACTCCCCCTGGCAGTGTCCTGCTACTGCCAATCCCTTTCTTGTAGTATTATGATAAATGGTCATGGACTACTTATGAGTGAGAACATGTGGTACTTAGTTCTTTGTTTCTGTGACAGATCACTGAGTATGATAGACTCTAAATCCGTCCACGGTGCTGCGAAGCCCATGATTTTGTCCTTCTTTATGGCTGCGTAATAGTCCATCGTGTATGTTGAAATGCTTTCTAAGGGCCATGGCTACAACTTGACACCGTGAATGAATGCCAGAACCCAGACCAGCATGTCGAAAGCAGCTGCTTCAAGCCACCTCCCCAGCCTACGTCAATTGTTTAAGTGGCCGTGTTGAAAAATAAAGGTGGTTGTACTTCAGGCTAGCAAAAGACCTCGCAACCTCATCTTTCCAGAGACTTTTTGGTTTAATTGGCTCCACCCTGCCTGCGACCTCCATTGGCCACAAGTTGTTATATTACATTTAGACTCCAAACGTCTCCAGCTATAATTCACAATCCATTTTTCATTTGACTTCCAAATGTTAAGATAAATAGAAACTTCATCAGTCCACATTGTGACAGTTATCTTTTAAACTGTCATTTATATAAACTTAAGCACATCTCTTTCTAAATCACACTCAGATGTATCAGTTGTTCGAATGTAAACATATTTAGCAGAATTTTTTGTTCTCGTATGTATATTCATTTGTGAATGACTCACTTCATACATCTTCACAAACCTGAGAACCTATCCTTTGAGTTATTCACAGATTCAGGTGAGGATGCCAGCAGAGCTATGTAAGCAGGGCCAGCAGTAGGGGAAAAGCAGCCAAAAGTCATAGCTCTGGGATCATTTTCATCTCTCTCTGGTACAAGAAATGTCACGGAGTTTTGCCTGAAATGAAATTATCCCTTTCTCTTAGCTTGTTTTGTACCACCTAATCCTCTAACTCTTTATGAAACATTATCTTTTCCATCTGCTCTAGCGAATGTTCAACACCTGTGGGCCAGCTCCAGGCTGATTGGTTTTTATGGCCAACGTGATCTCGGTTTTATGCACATACTTAGGATTATCTCAAGGACAGAGAGGATGAACAATCCATTAACTGTAATAAGCAACTACACCACTCAAGGTAGCTACAGCATATATTTGACTCCAAAAGAAAAGACTGAACTAAAATGTGTCCATCCAGAAATGTCTAACCTCCGACTCACAGAGACAGCATTTTCTGTTCTCCATGCTCTGGTGAGCGGTACTTCTAGAAATCACATCTCAGCTCCACGCAATCAGACTTTCCAGCTCTTAAATCTTATTTTAGGATCTGACACTACAGCACACACACAAAATAAAGGGCCTTTTGAAATCCTACTTCCTGATTATCTGTGGGGGAAGTATGCAGGATGTGTGTGGACATACACACAGTTTTTTTTTCTTTTAAAGGAAAATGCATTGTTATTGCTTTATGTAGAAAACTTATTTCTTTAGTTACTTTAAAATTACACGTGTCCCACTGCTTAAATTTATAAGACATGAATCATGGAAATTTAGTCAAATGCACAGAGTTATCTGAGAAAGCCAATTTACATTGCTAGCCTGTGTTAATTACAGACATTAGAACAGCATTACTATTATTTATTCCAGTATTTAATTCAACCTCGAGTAATCCACTAGGACCTCATTTGCCCACTTCCTAATTTAAATGTGAACATTATTGCAAAAGACTTTGCTTACTTGATGTTTATAAAAATTTCTCATAAATACGCATCTCCCTTTGCACCCCTGTTTATTGATGGGCTCAGTTTGTCTTGGTTGACCTTTCAAACAAAGGTACTTGCTTTTTCTGTTCCTATAAAGCTTTATGATCCTGTAATAATAACAATTATGATGGTATCTGATCACACTGTATATATTAATGGCAAGACATATCTGGCCACATGTCTTCACAGCTTACTGGTCTCATGGATGAGAGCTGTCAGGCTGCTACTTGTATCTCAAGGTAATTAAAAACTAGCTTTTTTAGCAGTTTGAACTTCGTTTTGCAGTGAATTGGAAATATCGCATACTGCAGAAAGAGAGAATGTACCAATCACCTGCTCGGCTGTATGCCACAGAAGGTGTGAAAAACAGGTACAAGAGTTAACTGAGGGCTTTCAAGCTCTTGCATATGCTCTGTGTTCATTACTTTTCTTGAGGAAAGAATGCTAAAATGCAGAGCTGAGTATCACCTCCTAATTACAGTTCAGGCCCTTATGCGACAGGTCAAAGCCAAGGTAAAGCCAAAGTGAAGAACCAGACAGGGAAACTGAATTGGGCACAAACTATTCAGAAGAATGCATACATGCTAGTGGTGGTGGCCTCTGGGACAGAAGAGGAAGAGTCAGGATGAGAGGGAGAATTCCTTTCCACTGGGTTCTCTTTTGTTCCATTTGAACATTTTACTCGATGCCCATATTAGGTTAACAACAAGAACAACAACAACAAAACTTAGAGATAACTAAAGAGCGTTTGCTCCCTCCCAGCTGTGACAACACACTCAGCTCAAAGGCAACCCTAACGGTATGGTGCAATAGCAAAAGTTGCATTCCAGAGTCTCAGACCCTCTCTTCTTTGCTCCTGTGGCCTTGTCGGGGGGGTGGGGGTCCCTCCTCATCCCTGTCCTCCCAACCTCAACCGATGTCCTCAGAGTTTCACCCCGTCAAAGCAAGTTTCCGAGAAATTATCTGATCTGGTCAACAGAAATGAATGATAACAGTTTTGCTTTCATACATACACCAAATAATCTCAGACCAAAGCAATCTGTTCAAATCTTCAGGGCGAGAAGTTGAAAATAAACTTCCCCAGATTAAACCATAGGCTGGAGAAGATGGCTGTGTGTGTGTGTTCTCTGCTGGGGAGGAATACCCAGGCAGGGAAGGGAAGGAGAGCTGAGATCATAGGCACAACAATTATGGATGGGCTAGCAACCAGCCCACAATGTGCCCAGCACACCGGACCCTGCACCCTTCTGGGCAGAAGGCTGACGGAATGGGATCCCGGCCCCCAACCCCTTTGATACCGCTGGTGGCTGTTCAAACCCTAATCACAGTGATATGCATAAAACACTGACACTTGATACCCTCGAGAAAGTAGTACAGCAATTTCATCAAGCGGGACCGTGGGCTGATCAAAATATGCCCAGCGAGGTTCCTTCAACACTTTCCGTAAGGTTGCTGTTCGTTTAGACTGATGTTACTCCTTTCTGTCTTTTCAAGGCCCCATTTCTGCTTCTGCTTTGGACCCAAATGCTCTTCTTTTCACATATCCATGCATTGGAACACAGTAAGACAAAGATCGCCTACTTTGAGAATTAAATTTTTCACCTTTAGGTGGTTAGTAAGGCCAAGCTCATTAATCTTCTACTTTCCGTTTTCTGTGGTATAATTGCATGGCACCAACGAGTGAAATGACTGGTTAACGGCTTGTGTTAGGACTCTGTGGCTGCTCTGTCTGCCCGTGTCATTCTGTACAGAAGGGGGCATGGGGATACAAGCTCCTAGTACTAAATCATTATTGTAAGCATCAACTTTAAGACATGTTTTCTGGTATCCATCTGGGCAATTACCACATTAAGAATATGCATCATGACGATGTGAATATACTTAACAATACCGAACCTGTATACTTAAAAATGGTTAAGATTGTAAATTTCATGTTATCTATTTTTTTTACCACACTAAATTTTTTTTAAAAAAGATTAAGCGTCACTGATTTTTTCCCCCAAGTTAGAAACACCTTTATTGCTTTTGCTGGCTTTAAAGTAATAAATATCTGCTCTACAAAATTCTTAAACTAGAGAACAGTACAAAACTGTAGATGAAAGACCTCTTCGTAATCTTCCCTAACCAGGGTATCCACTTCTGCTGGGTATCCATTTGTTACATATCTGTTCTACACAAACATTAATGAAAGCATATTGTGCACACAGTATCCGAACTCTTTGTTGCAAGTAACAAAGCCTAACTCAAACTAGCTTTAGCATAAAAGATCTCACATAACTAATAATTTCAGGCGTACATCAATCTGACTTCAGGTATAGGTTGATCCAGGCTCAAATGATATCATCAAGTCTTGGTTTCTATCCATCTCTCACCTTGGCCATTCTCCATGTTGGGATTACTCAAGCTGTACATGGTGGCTTCCAGCAACTCTAGGCTCACATCTCCTCAGGTTAAATTTCAGCAACAAAGGGGCCATTGCTTTTGTTAAGCTCTGGCCTGGCCACACCTGCTCTTTGAGCTCTGGCCCTCTCCTCAATCCGGGGGAGGTGGATTCCCCCTTTTTTCGCTGTCTCCAGCCTACTTTCTAAACAAACTATATTTTCCAGTCTAAAAGAAAATGTCAACAACAAAGGGCAGAGAATCTCTTCCTGCTCATTTTTATACAAGTCTTATGATGTGTATGAATCATACATGGTTCAAATGTGGATCCCCAAGCCAATATTCTAGTTGACCAGGCTTGAGTCTCTTGGGTACTCAGGGAGCCAGGTGCCAAGTCAACTCCTTCCTAAACAGTGGGCTGGGAGGGGTGCCTCCAGAAACTCAGAGGCTATTACACAGATGAAGGACTTAAATGCCTGAGATGTTTCCTGTGCAGATGTGCTTATCTGTGGACAGTTCTCTTTCTATTCATATAGACTGCCAACGAATGCCACCCTGTGAGTGAATAAATGCTGACAAGCAAAAGCAATATGTACCCAATACTTTTGCTTCTTTTATCATTGGCATAGGGCCAGCTACATCATTCGTGGTGCCCGTGCAAAAAGAAAATGGGAGGCTTCTTGCTCAAAGAGCAGTGAGCGAAAGTGGTACCAATGTCAATAAACTAGAAATCTCTTTCCATTCTTCTGCAGTCTCTCCTTCAACTTGTCACGGTGTTTTTGCTTTGTAAAGGCACTCTAAGTAAAGAAAAAATTTCAATTTGAATTAGCAGGAACTTTACCGTTCATCTTTATATTGTTCAGTATCAGTATTAAACGCAAATATGAGAGTTTTTAAGTCACATGTGGGATCCCCAAAATTACATGATCTGTATTTGTAGCTCATACATCCATATGCATTCCATTCTTAGCAGAACAGCAGACAGTAACTCGACTGTTTTAATAACGCCTCTTGGAATGTGCATCTCCTGCAACACTGTCTACTTTCAGCTTTTGGATGAGTAAAGTAAGCCTTAAAGGAAAAGTAATTACGTGTTGCCTTTTTTTCCCTTCACTTTTATGTCACCCTTTTCAGCATAGGTGCTTAGCAAATACACAGAAGTAAAACAAGTATGGAAGAATATGATAAAGTTTCTCGGTCTTGTTTCTTAGAATGCCAATTGTCTTCTTTCCGCATTCAAAGCAAGTTCTGATTTGAGTGAACAGCGTTGCCTCTTGAGGCTGTCAGGGCCCCATTTGCTCAATAATAGATGGGATTCCTTTACCTTGGAGTATTCACTTGGAGCCTCCCTGAACTCCCATACATCGTGGGTCCAAGGGAATTTTGTGCTCACGGACATCAAGGATAGTATATGCAAATTAGACGGCAAAGAATGACAGACATGCATATGATATGTGCCTTCCCTGCTCGTGCACATGCTTCATTGTACCATAGCCCTACACCTACAAAGTACAAGTTCAAAGATAAAATTTTAAGAATTTCAAGACAGTAACAACCAAGTATTAAGCCAAGCATGAGGCCCTTCTGAGAGCAGGGCTCTTTGCAACTACACCCAGAATGCACATCCATGAAGCCAGCCCTGGGTCTCAATAAACCGAATGAAACTATTTGAATAACCAAAAGTGACTTAAAAATTCTGCAAAAAGATGGAGATATAGTTAAGGAGACCCACTACTCAAAAAGAAAGAGACACCCCACAAAGAGTGGTAACAGTTATTGGAAAAAAAATCAAAACCATTTCAAATATCTGCCCTACAGTTTATAACTACTCAATCAAACCTATCACACATGTAAAACTCACTCATTTTTAATGGTTTCATGGTATTCCATTGTATTATTGCACCATAATATAACAGTCCCATATTCAAATTTAAGGTCTTTCCAATTTTTCAGTAGGACTTTCATGAATATTCTTGAGCATTTATTTGATCATATCCTTAAGATAAAATTCTAGGAATAGAATTGCTGAGTCAAGCTTGATGCATGTTTTAAATTTTTATAGCCATCGCCAAACTGCCTTTAAAAATGATATACCAGTGTATATTGGTAATTTAGTAGTATATGAGAAAGCTTGTGTCTTCATACCCAATGTTGGATATTACCATTCTTTTTCATCTTTGTCGACTGAATGATGAAAAATGATATTATCATGCATTTCTTGAACTATGGCTGAGAATGAGCTTCCCTTTTATGGCTACTATTCAACTTTATTCTTAACATTTCTGAACATTCAAACCATAGTTAGGACCCTTGCTGTACACTCTATGAGAGAGTAAAGAAAAAGAAGTGAATTGAAGTAATATGTTATTTCCTACCAAAATGAGTACTAATAATAACAGCAACCATTTATTAAGTCCTCACTATTTATCAAACACTTTATACACATTATCTCTTTAAATTCTCTCACAATCTCATTGAATCCCAAAAGTCTTAAGAACTTTTATTATCCCCATTTTACAGAGGAAATAACAGAGGTTTGGAAAAGTTAACTGTCAGTGGCAGAACAAGGACTCCATTGGAACATGAGCTTGCCTGAAGCCAACGTTCATGCCCTATGTTTAGAAAGTACAGAGTTTTTAATTCTCATATTAATATGGTACACTGTCCTGCGTCTAGTTGAATTAGAGCATTAAATAATTCTTAGCCACAGAATGACAAAAACTAACACCTGGCAAACCCTGAGGATATTAACCAAAAGGAAGAATGTTACCTAAACTCTATCTGTCTGGCCGGGAGCTGAAAGCAACTAGGAAAGCTGAGGGTGCATCACTCATCTTGAAGCCTCATAAAAGAAGGGAAATTGTATTTGCAAGTCCAATTTCTGAATGTTTGAGGAAGCCTCGCAGGAACACTGCAGTGAGGAGTTAAAATGAGAACCCTGAGAGGGGATGTGGATAATATAGTGTGTGGGGCTCTCTACCGCAGGGTATGTAAATACTTGATACACTAATTCAATTACATTTTCAGATTATGCAGGAAGACTGATTTAAGCATCAGCTCACACCGCTGTCCCATCACCCATGCATGCATGCAGGAGAACAGAGTTAAGAGACCTGGGTCGACCTTAACTCTAGATTTCTTGACTTTTATGGGCTTAAGTTGGAACTTTAATGTTTTATTAATGTTGAGTTTTTGGAGTTGGTATTCAAAATGTTTCAAGCAAAGATATGACGGGTTCAAATACCTGGAATCTGTTCGCATTGGCAGGTAGTAAAAAAAAAAAAAAATCCACTAATTTTAGACAAATTACCAACCACTCAAAAACTCAGTGAAGTTATTTTTGCACAAATTATTATATAAAGGATTGTTAATCCTGCAAAAAGTGTAAATATTTAACTTTCAATGCTTACTAGATTGGCACAGATAGTGTATATAATTATGAACTTTTGAAAGTCCTTTTTCCAAGGTACGACTAAATACATTCTCAAATTGATCATCTTTGGAGAAGGGCAATATGGAACTATAAATAAGGAGATTTGCTCAAAGCACAAAGGAAATGAGCTAGCCCTTGTAAATGCCTCAAAAAGTCAAGAGATTCTAGAATGTCTTCCCTATTATTCACATCATGTATTGATATATGCAAGAAGTCCCTTCCAAAACCTTAAGGCCCGGCTTGTATTTATTATTCTCCAGAAGAAAATTCAAAGATGAGCCAAGGCTGCAAGTTCCAGTCATAAAAACTTTTCTGTCAGACTGGTTCTCTTCTATTTCAGAAGGTTTAGCCTGTGGAAAATGGTGACATTTATGCAATGCTTTTCTGAGGGGAGAGGACAGAGTTGCATTGAGAGTTAATTTCAGCTTTTTTGCATCTGAAGGAATGAATGTATTTGATGCTTTGTATTTTCCTTGGAAATATTATGTAAGGACAATTTTCCCTTTTGAAAGGCCAAGGATCAGTGTGCCGTAAAAATGTTAATCGGATTGTTACCATTAATGAGCTGAGTGTTAACACTTTTTCCCAGCATTGCTTCTGTTTTTGCCACCGTTTATATGACTAGCTTTACCTCCTCCCCAGTTCATTTGCAAGACTCATAGGTTGTATTGAGGAGATTTTTATTTTTCCGGAAACTGAAGATTTTGAGTTACATGTTTCCATATTCATAAATGTCTTGACTATGAAGAATAAAGTGAAAAGAGATTTAAAGTGGGAAAAAACACTGCTTATAAAACAGTCACCCGGGAATAATCATCTCAACTAAAGCAACTGTGCAAAGACAAAAAGGGTCCAAATCCTGTCCTTGGATGTACACACACAGCTCCTATTAGCTGTTGTAAACAGCTACATGCGTGCGGCCAAGGACAGCGTTTAGCCCAATTTGGTCTAATTTACTCAGACCACTGCAGCCATGAAAGATAAAGACAGATTATAAGACATTTTGCATGTCAGTATAGTAGCATGCTTTGTGTTTTCTCAGTCCCCAGGGCTTCCTTGATCAGGCCAAATGTCAGTGATCACATCTGAGAAGTCTGAAAAGTATAGAGAGCACATTTACTTGCAATGTTACTTGCCGTGGTTGGCAGCCCTGTCTCCGAGGATGCCATCCTTTCTGTGTTGGGGGCCAAACTCGAGCAAATTAAATTTACCAAATAGAAACAGCCTTAGTCATACGCAAACACAATTAAATGCTAAGACAAGAATAAAAGGACACTGATTCTAAACAGTTTTTTTTTTTTAAAGACCAATCAAGAGATGTTGAACTAATATGTTTTAGGCAGTGTCAGTGCCCCAGTATACAGGATATTTCCCAAGAGAGGGTTTTATTTTTATAGTGTACTAAATTAAACTTCCCTCAGAAACGCTTATACCTATATACATGGTAGTCTACAATAGTTGGAATGGGACCATAAGCCATAGGATTGGCTTTGTTTAAGCCAATGCTTAGAAGATTGGTGAAAAAGGTGCCAGCTCCCCTGGAATTTTGCTGCCTCTGCACCCTGTACATAATCTTGAATATCAGATAGCCTATCCTTCTTACACAATACAAGTATCCAGTAATGGGACCACCAGCCCCCTCTTTTTTCTATCACTGACATTTCATATAGAAATTTGTAAATCCATGTCAAACAGCACACTGCCAGATGTGCTCTGTTTACTGCAGTTAATGGTTACCCAGTGATATTTGCTCTTGTGGTAGACTTTTATTTGACACTTCTTATTCTCTGGTACCTGTAGAATGCTTCCTGTCTACATCATATGTCTGGTGGCCTGATCCAGGACCTTTCACATGGGTAAAAGTCCTATCGATACTTGACATGAGTGCAAGATGCAACCCTAAAGCCATCCCAGAACTTCTGGGGATATTTCAAGAACAGATTAATCCTCCTTAAGGGAGGAAGAGATTTATAAGTAATTTGTCAAATTTCGTAAAATGTGAGCTGATAGTTCATGTAAATATTCTACCATTCTCTAGAGAAAGAAAAATTTCACATTTTGTGAATCTGACATGCTGATGGTGTGTGGATATAGGAGGGAGTATACAATGTGTGTGCTTCACACAATTATACTATGTTCTCAGGTCTGTCAGATTTAATCCACAGCAGTATTTTTGCAAATGGCTTAGATAGGAAAGGCAGAAAGAAAGGCAGAGAAGGAGAGAGGAAGGGAGGGAAGAAGGGAGGGAGGGAGGAAAAGAGGTAGAGAAGAGAGAGAGAGAGAAAAGACAATAGAAAGACAAATTTGAATATTTGGGCCAAAATAAGGCAACTGAATATGATTTTAAATTATACTATACTTTGTTCTTTTCTGGAGATAACATTGATTCCAAATGCCTGCAAAATTTCAGGTGAGCTATGGTAGTGCAGGGGACAGCAGGTGGGGAAGACACTGCAGCTATATCCTGCCTACTTCCCCTAAGAGAAGTAACATCCAAGAGCCTACATTTTTTTTTTCTTTCTTTCCCTTTGAATTTGCAAAAGTTGACAGGAAAAGCCTGCTCTCCATTTTAAGCCTGAACTTGTTCATCTGGATTATGAATAAGTACAAGATAATGATTTGTGGGATGCACATCTTGTGAAACAGAAACCAAAGTCAACACAGATAATACACTGAGAGTTTCATACTCCAAAAGCACAGGGAGTCGGTCACAGCTTCAGGGAGTAAAGGGCTAACAATTCAAAGTCAAACCAAGGAAGGCTGAGCGCGGGAAATTGGGTTGTCTAAGGAAGAGGGGAGGGACTTGCCTTCTCTGAGACATTAGCTATTAACATCATCCCAAAGGGTTGTGTATTCACTGCTCTCTTCTACTCTTTGCTGAGCTTGGGTAACCCTAGAACCATAGGCAGAGGAGAAATGAAAGGACCCTCCTGCGTGATACAACATCAGATGTGTTAATGTTAACAGGCCATCTTGATGGTGCCACTCCAATGAATTGAACAAACTCAGAACTCTGAGGCAGTCCCCTAAAAGTCATCATCATGTAGAAGACAGATTGAATTGCAGAGGCAAATTACACCGCAAGAAAGTGGACACCTGGAATTTTTCTTTTTTAACTCTGTGGCTTGGGATAAGAGTTTCGCTTTTTTTTTTTTTTTTCTGCCAGTTTCTCAATGTGTGCATTGAAGTTAATAATCATTAATGTACTAAAGTGTTTTGAGCTTTGGGGAAGAGTTTGAGAAGTATATAGAAGTGCTATCGTATATTAAAAAAAAAAAACAGTAATAGCTTCCGTCTATGGAACACAGACCATGTGCTCAAAAAGTACTAGGAATTTGACAAAATATTTCATATGCACAATTCCAGGAAGTGGGTTTGCTATCCCAGTCACACAGTCGTTTTTTTTTTTTTATAATTATGAGTTTAAAGTGGGTAAGAAATTTGCCCAAGTTCATACAAGTACAAAAAGTGACTCAAGGTAGAAGTGGCAGGGCTTTCTACCTGCATGAAAACTGTGCTCTAAGCTGGTATGTATCAACTCGGGGGTTCATATGGAACCAGAGTCAAATCCTTCCCAAGAAGTGTGCAAGTATGCTGCTCTTTATTTGTCTGTCCACCCTTTCCTGCAGTCATTAGAAAGATGACTCCTCATCATTCTCTTTTGTCCTGTGGGGATTTAACAAATACTTCCAAACCTTTGGTTTGGGAGTTTAGTTAGTTTGACTTTGGATATGTAAAAAATCAATTGCTAAATTTGACCAGATTTCTCCTGACTGGCTCTTTCTAAATTCTCAGTATATGTCCCAGTGAAATTATACTTTTAATTATCGTATGTGTATTAATTGTCATATGTGTAATTGTTGTATTTGGATGTACATAACTTGATCATTAAAAAAATAATAATTTCCATTTAAGATATATGTGTTATGCACTGAAATGTAAAAAAACAACAAAAAAGCTGTGAATCAAACCAACCAAATCCAAAAAAAAAAAAAAGAAAGATGATTTCTATGATTTCTGCTTCCACAAATACAAATGTGTCTGTACCTGGTTAGGTATTGTGACTATCTCTGTTTCTGATTTTTGTTTTCCTAAAAGGTAATAGAAGAAGAAATGGGTAAATACTCACAATATGTTTGTATCCACAAATAAAGCTGAATTGAAATGGGTAATAAGTGGTCTCTCAGATATTGTTTCTATTTGCTAGTGCTGCACCTCATGACTGATCATTTCCTCAACTTTTTTTTTTTTTTTTTTTTGTGCTGGAGTCACACTCTTTCGCCCAGGCTAGAGTGTGGTGGCATGCTCACGGCCACTGCAAGTCTCAACCTGCTGGGCTCAGGCGATCCTTCCGCCTCAGCCTTCCAAGTAGCTGGAACTACAGGCGCGCGCTACCTCGCCCGGCTGGTTTTTGATTTATTGTAGAGATGAGGTCTCGCCAAGTTGCCCAGGCTGGTACCCCTGGACTCAGGCAGTCCTCTCGCCTCAGCCTCCCAAAGTGCTGGGATTACAGGCATGAGCCACCATGCCCAGCCCCTCATCTTTATTCTCAAACATGCTCAATGTCATTGGTGCCCTGAGCTTTGTAGGAAAGAAAAAGAAGTCAGGACTTTGCTTTATTTGATGGATAAACTGACTTTACAAGATTGGCCATTTGTATTCACATCTTGGTGTGCTTTGGGAAGTCATCAGGGGCCTCAGCACACCAAACAGGGAGATCATACAAAAGCAAAGAGCCATCACATATTTACCCTGTCACCAGATGTCCCCAACATTCCATACAACAAACTGGGACTTTGTCAGTTGAATTTTTAAAGTCATCCTTAAAATTTTCTCTTTGGGCTTTTTTTTTTTTCCTTTAATGCCATACTTTTTGATAAAAAGAAAACTCACTAATGTTTAATCAGAATATTTTTCCAACTCGATCAACCTCTAGGGACCTACATCCCTGCTGAGTCAAATTGGTCAAGGCAATCTCTCCTGTGGAGTTTCTCCTGGAGCCCTCCAGAGCACAGGGCTGCTTTTCAGGAAGAGATAAAAATTGGTATCGAAAGCTGTCTGAGCATATGAGAAGAGCATTTGGTCCATCTGAGAAGAGATCACCACCCCCGTCTCTCCTCTTTTTGCCATTTGACTCCTTTGTTTGCCAAAGTACACAGCAACAAGAAGTAACTCCAAGACAGGAACCTGGCATGCCTTATCTAACACCCTATTCCTGGTGCATAGAATAGTGCCTGAGAACCTGACAGATGCTCATTAAATATGTATTAAAAAACAAAAAGTCATATCTGAATATGGGGGCTATCAAGAAATTTTGATTATCCAGAATGGAAAGTCATGATTCTCCACTCCTCAGGATTACAAAATCACAAGTGACTTTGCCTCCTCTCTCCTTCTCCACAGCTAAAAATCTTTCTCTATAAATGCTTCTGGTCACAAAGTCACATATGTGTATTTTTTATCACTGAGACTTTACTATCCCGGCATCTTGGCTACTGAAGTCTGATCCTTTCCCCATTCAACACAGTAGTTTCAGATAGAAGAGTGGAAAGGTGAAAAATCAAATCTAAGACTTTGGTAGGTAACAAATGCTGTGTGTGTGTGTGTGTGTGTGTGTACATATATATGATAAAATGTATAGGACACTTATCCAGAAAAATCATGCCCAACACTACTGATTAATTTATATTATAGTGATTTCTAATTTATTATATTATGTTTCCAATTTAAAATAAGAATGTGATAGATAGAATTTCTAAAATGTACCGTCCTAATCTCCAGACTGTGAATATGATGAACTACCATGCCCACAAATATGTTATATTACATGGCAAAAGGGGCTTTGCAGACGTAACTAATCAGTTGACCCTAAAAGAAGATTATTCTGGATATCCCAGGGGCCCCAATGTAATCACATGAGTCCTAAAAAGTTCAGAGGAAAGTCAAAAGGGGAAATCAGAGAAAGTCAGAACATGAAAAGGACTTTACTTGCCATTGTTGGTTTGAAGGGGGAGGGGGCCATGTCAAAAGAAATTCAAGCTGGGCTCGGTGGCTCAGCCTGTAATCCCACGCCTTGGGAGGCTGAGGTGAGTGGATTGCCTGAGCCTGAGGGTTCGAGACCCGCCTGGGCAGGCGAAACCTCATCTCTACAATAAATCAAAAAAATTAGTCGGACGTGGTAGCGCACGCCTGTAGTTCTGGCTACTCGGAAGGCTGAGGCAGAAGGATCGCCAGAGCCCAGCAGGTCGAGGCTGCAGTGGCCGGAAGCGGCCACTGCACTCCAGTCTGGGCGACGGAGTGAGACACCAACT
>CAUYQG010210346.1:0-11299 GCA_963574415.1 Tarsius wallacei
CAAACAGAGATCAAACTCAGTGTGGCTGACTGCTGCAGGTCCACTACTCTGGCTATTGCTGGACCCTTGAGTGCGATTCTGAAAACAGGGCAAGTCAGTAAGCCCCTCCCCTTCCCCTGAAGCCACTTCTTTATCTAAGGGGATGTGGTTTTATGCTAGGTCTGTTCCCAACCAGGTGGGGCAGTGAAGTCCTGGTGAGGTCTCTTGCCTAGCATGAAGTGCAGCTGTGATGGCGTGAGCAGGTGCCTGGCTGGGAAACTGGCCAGGAAGAGGTGCTGCTCCTTCACAGGAGAGCACAGGCGCTGGGGTGGGTGGCTCGTTCCCTGTCTGCCCAGCACAGCAGCAGAGAATGGCACAGGGATAGCGCCATGGAGATGCCACCTCCCAGAACATTCTGCTTAATTCCGGACATGGCTGTCGATGTGAATGCGTTAGTCTGCATATAGGCCATCCTCCATGCGTGGTCATGCTGGTGGTCTTTGAAGCCTTGCCATGGGCAGATGTGTCTGAATCCCACAGAGATTGGCTGCAGTGGCGTTTCCTTTTGGGCGCTTCTCGTGTTCAGCATGTGGCAACAGCCTCGCTTAGCTTAGTAGAGACCGCAGTGGTGTGAAGGGCTGGCATTGGTGGCTCGCTCCCTGGTCCTCAAGCCAACATGGCTGTTACTGTCTCCATCCCTGACCAGGCCTGGAGAGTGTCACAGAGAAGGATGACAGGTAGAGGAGAAGGCTACAGGAGGAGGCAGTGAATGCCTGGGAATGACGGGTGGGGTGGAGCTGAGCATGCTTGGGGGCTCCAGGGAATCTCTTGGAGTGCACCCCTTAAGGGAGGGTGGCGATCTGGTGGGCAGGGCCTCATGGGCAGGCCACATGAGGGTGCAGGCATCATACCCTGCACTTGGAAGAGACTCTTTTTTTGAGTCAGGGTCTCACTCTTACCCAGGCTGGAATGCAGTGGTACGATCACAGCTCACCGCAGCCTTGACCTCCAGGGCTCACACAGTCCTTCTGCCTCAACCTCTCAAATAGTTGGGACTACAGGCTACCAAGTCTGGCTAATTTGTTGATTGTTTGTAGAGATGAGATCTCGCTATGTTGCCCAAACTGGTCTGGAACTCCTGGGCTAAAGTAGTCTTCCAGCCTCAGCCTCCCAAAGTGCTGGGATCATGGGTGTGAGCCACTGCCCCTGGTGGGACTTGGGTTTTATGCAGGAGAAGGCATGATCAGGTGAATCGAAGGACTTGGCAGGAGAGGGGATTGTCAGCCTCAACCTGAGTGTTCTGGAGTTGGGGCACCAGTTGCCTCACAAGGCAATCTACTTTTTCCTTTCTGTGGTCAAGTAAAACACAGACACAGATAGTCCCTTGAAGCATGGCTCTAGTGACAAGTGAGTTGTGGTAATGCAGACACCCCTGTCATGACCGCCCTGGTCACCAGCCCAGAAGCCCTTTCACGAGCCTGGCCCAGTCCCCTCCATGCAGCCCCACGCTGGGACGCTGGTGTCCTTCCCACCCAGGGGTGCACCCCACACGCTGTGGCTTAGACTTACCCTTCTCAGCACTCTATTCTTCATTGTCTTCCAGTCTGCACCTTTTTTCTTGCACTGTGGAAGGCCGGGGCATGTGGGGATGGTGGGTATCCTGGTACCGTTCACTCCTCTGCTGTCTGGCAGCAGAGTGCAGCGGCCAGGCTGGAGGGACTGACCCTTGGTCAGACTCAGTCAGTGACTGCTCTTCCACCCAGACTCGCGTGCATATCTCTTTCTCTCTCTCTCTCTGTCATTCATTTTGGGTTGCAAACTGGCAATCTTCTAACTGTGTTTCTCCTGTTTCTTTGCCACAATGCTTTCCTCTGTGTGTTGTCTGACTGCAAAGGGCCCAGCTCGCATAGGCGAGGCAGGCGGTGCCTTGGTTCTTTCCCTTTATTTGCCAGTTTTCAAAGTGAAGTGTTCCTTAACAGACTCTAATTGTGATCAATTAGGTTGTTTTTAAAATGTAGTTTCGAACTCCTGAATGGAAACGCTTTCGTGTTTTGCCCAACTGCAGTTATCCTGCTTGGAGCTCGAGGTGTCGTGTTGGCCCCCAGGGATTTTTCTCATTTGTTTTCTGAGTCTCATTGCCTGACCCTGGTGTCTGGGGTCTTTGACAGTGTCCTGCTTTCAGTTAAACAGTGCATCCAGGCTCATAGCCACCTTTTCCTCGAGAGGAAAGCTGCCAGGAGCTGCAAAGCCTCATGGTGTCATGTCCATAGAGAGAAGGTAGAGAGAACAGGCACTGGCCAGGCCTGAGGAGAGGTGGGCCCTGAACAGGTCTGAAACAGCCTGGCTCCAGACCCCACCCAGCCGAGACTGGACTTAGGCAGGGGATGGGAGGTTCAGGAGGAGCAGGCCTCTGAGCGCACATGCTCGCCCAAGCCCTGTGAGCTGCAAATTCTCCATGAATCCTGGCTTTTCTTGTGGGACCCCCTGTGGGTGCCAGGATGCTCACCACCTCCAAGATGTTGTTGTTTCCAGACCTCTTGGGTGGGCAGGCTGGGAAAAGTGCCCTGAGGTCACTGTGATTCCTCCAACCCAGGTTCAGGGCTGCCCAGGCTTCCCACTCAGCCTCTTGGCCACTGTTGTGTGTCTCCTTCCTTCCATACCAGGACTCTCCAGGGTGCAGGGGGGATACAGTTAGACTCAGCCGTCACTTGTGAACTTTCTCCCAGGAGGCCCTGCAGCAGTCTCGGGTAAGATAGCATCAGTGTGGATGTGAGGACGGTGCACCCTGTCTCCCCTTGCTGCCCACCCCTCGGAGTCATCCCAGTGCAAAGCCATTCCTGTGACTCGCTCCTCCTACCCCTCACATCCACATTGAAAGCTCCTCACAGCCATGTTTCTGGTGACTCTGGATGTCTGAGACTCATGGAGTCCCCAGAAAGGACTTCTGGGAGCTTCTCAGGGTTCTGCGTGTCAGTTTGTCTGTGGAATTGATTCATGAAGTTTAAGTGTGCTAGGTATAAAATCCCAGCCTCACATTTATCCTCTGCTTGTCTTAGTATAGCACACTCTTTCTTCTGATGTGAAGCTGTGCCAGTACCTGCTTGTCCTCGGATGTTATTTTATTTTTTTGAGTCAGAGTCTCACTCTGTCACCCAGGCCGGAGTACAGTGGCACACTGATGGCCACCCCTGCATTGACCTGCTGGGCTCAGGTATTCCTTCTGCCTCAGCCTTCCAAGTAGCTGGAACTACAGGTGTGAGCTTCCATACCTGGCTAATTTTTTGATTTGGGGGAAGTTGCAGTCTCACCTTAATCCAGGCTTGAGTACAGTGGCACACGGCCACTACAGCGTCGACCTGCTTGGCTCCAGCAATCCTTCAGCGCCTGGCTATTTTGTTTTCTTTTGTAGAGACAAGGTCTTGCCAAGTTGCCCGTTCTGGTCTCGAACCTGTGGGCTCAGGCAATCCACTTTCCTCAGCCTCCCAAAGTGCTGGGTTTACAGGCTGAGCCGCCGAGCCCAGCCTGATTTTTTTATTTATTGTAGAGATGAGGTCTCGCCAAGTTGCCCAGGCTTGAACCTGTAGGCTCAGGCAGTCCTATCACCTCAGCCTCCCAAAGTTCTGCGATGACAGGCCCCGATGACGTATTTTTATGAGTAGTTAGTTTTCCTGAACTGTCTGGGGAAGCATAGTCTGGGTAGCTTTCTAATGCTTTAAGAGGTTCCTCCTCAGTGTCCTCTCATGTGCCCATTGGAGGACCTGGCTCTATGTGCCTGACTTCCTGGACCACTGCGTCCCCTGCCACTGTGCGGTCTCTGCTCAGTGGGGCCTGGGGCCTTGTCCACTCCAACCCCATCATCCTTCTGTCACCCTGTGGTTGCCTGGGTCTGCTTGGGGCTCGCCTGCCTCTAGGTCTGGCCGAGATCCTCTTCCTCTGCCTTCTTTCTCACAGACATGAGGCTGTGAGCAACCGCCAGGCGCCTGAGGCTTCCCCTCATGAGACCTGCCGCTCGGATGCTATAGAGCAGAGCAGTCTGCTTCTGGGCTCCCACCTGGGCCTGACCCCCAAGTGTGTCCTTGTCCCCACACTCTGCACATCTCTTGGGGAGCCGTGGCCTGGCCCACGTGAGCAGGTGTGTGCACAGCTTCTGGCTTGCTCCACAACAGAAGTGTGGTGGGACTGCCTCGCCTCTCCTGTGATCACTTCTGTAGTTCTGAAGTGTGTGCCTTCAGGTTTATTTTGTGATTTATGTCAGATGAAGTCTGTAGATTAAACTTGTGAAGGCTGGTTTTGCTCACTATTCTTCTTTCTGATGCTGCTAGTGTTTGTGCTGTTTGTGTGTTTGCTGTGCTTGCCATGGGCCCCAGATGACCCGTCTTCCTCCCTCACAATGGTTTCCTCTTGGTGTTTGGGCAGGTGAACCTGGGGGCACACACCAGAGAGAACACAGGGCCCCTTTTGAAGCACAGATTTGTGTTCACCTTGTGAGAAGCACATATGCACGCAGATGCACTGGCACGGACACATGGGTGTACACACGCTGACTCAGCACTCACTGGCACAATGCACATATTGGCACACACATCGGCACAGAACATGCACTGGCATGGTGTGGGCACAGGTGCATACACACGCATACAGACACACGTGGACACAGGTAAACACACACCAGCCCAGTGTATGCACAGGCACACACCCTGGCACACAAGTCCCTGTGCCAAGTGCCCCCTTCACTCAGCATGCTGCGTGGAGCTGCCTGTAGGTTTTGTGGGTCAGAAGTTCCAGCACATTGCTTTTCTGTTCTTTTCAGCCAGGTCCACAAACCCTACTTCAGTTAAGGAACTGCTTTCTAATAGGAATTTCGGAACATGCTTTTTTGGGAGTGGGGGGGAGTTGGAGTCTCACTCCGTCGCCCAGGCTGGAGTCCAGGGGCATGCTCATGGCCACCGCAGCCTCGACCTGCTGGGCTCAGGTGCTCCTTTCACCTCAGCCTTCTAGGTAGCTGGAACCACAGGCACATGGCCACCACGCCTGGCTAATTTTTTGATTTATTGTAGAGGCGAGGTCTCGCCAAGTTTCCCAGGCCAGTCTTGAAACTCTGGGCTCAGGCAGTTCTCTCATCCCACCTCCCAAAGTACTAGGATTACAGATGTAAGCCACCACACTCGGCCAAACATTTGTTCTTAACCTGCCCCCAGGGTTGTCAAATTGCCGGTGTCTGCCAGCCTCTACCCCAGGCCCCATGCTAGCTGCTGTGCTTCCTCACAGGGCCTCCTGCTACCAGCAGCCACGCTGAGAGGCGCAGCCACCCAGGTGCTGGGGACTTGCCCAGGGTCACTGCTGGTGGTGGCTTTTGAGTACTCATCAGGGCTGGGAGGAGGCTGTGCCTGGGGTGGACAGCCTGGGTATCTCTCTGTGTCTCTTATTAAAGGTTCCTGGGGATCAGCACCTGTCCTCAGCTTCTGGAGCTGTGCCTGGGGAGAGGGCCACCACACAGGCACTTGCTTTTCCCATCCTGGTCACATGTCCTTCTGGAGTTTTTTGGGGTAGGATTGGCTCAGAGGCGTAGTGTTTCTTTAACTCAGCAGCTATTAAGCCTTATTTCTTAGCACATGTGTTGTAAAGATGAGTGGTATTCTGGACGTGTCCTCAAGGAGGGGTGTTTTCTGGGGACGGGTGGATCAGTTTCAGAAGTGGCAGCAGTGGAGATGACCCTATGAGGCAGGGGAGGGCAGGGTGGAGCTGGAGTCCTGGGGCACACATGGGGCCTGGTGCAGCTGCTGGTTCTGTGCAGGCAGGTGGCTGCTGAGGCGTCCACCCCGCCTGCACTGTGCACACTTGACTGTGAGAGGATCACTCGCAGTCGGCTTCACTGGTGCTTTAGAGAGCAACTTGAGCTTGCATGAACTCACGTTGGCATGCAGCTCACCGTATCTTGTTTGGTGAAAACTACTTCTGTGGTACTTGGTGGAAGATGTGTGACCCAAGTGGGGGGTATCTGTGCTCTCTAGGATCAGAGTCACACCTGGCCCCGCTGGAGTGACACTGCTTGTGGTCTCATCTCTGTCCCATGCCTGACTTGATACATGGTAGCTGTTTGTTGAAGGAAGGCCAAGGTCTAGGATGTATGGAAAGTTCAGCACATTTCTAATTGCCGTCTGTCTCTTTGTTGTTCTGTGGAGAATTCCTAAATTTCATGGGGTGAGTTGAAAAAACCTCAACACTGTTTTCTTCTGTTCTCCCACCACACTTAACACAGAAGACTTATGTGGCCCCAGATGTTTGGGGGTTTCAGGCAGTCAGCTGTGCCGTGGACACCAGTTGGTGTCCTCCAGTTCAGTTCTGACACTGTCCACCTGGAGACAGTGTGTATTCCCTCACGGCGAGGGCCAGTCCCACAAGACTGCCCCCACATCCGATGTCCATCACAAGCCCGAGGTTGTGGCCTGTGCTTCTGGCTGATTGACTATGAGCAGCTCACAGAACTCAGGGAAACACATTGACTTGTTTATTTTACAAAAGATACCGATAAAGAGAGTCACAGGGAAGGCGTGTGAGAAGCAGTCTGAGCATCCAGGCCCTCCTGGGCACGCCACCCTCCAAGAACTCCCATGTGGTCAGCTACCTGGAAGCTCCCTGAACCCTGTCTTCTTGGGCCTCTTATGGAGACTTCATTGGACAGGTATGACTGAAACATGGACAGCCATGTCGAAATACTACCAGGCAAAAGGGACAATCCAACACCGATAGACTGAGTGGGGCAGTCCTGAAAGGCATGTCTGTGCAGTGTTTTTAGCCTCTCTGGACAGCGCTCCTCCCTCCAGGGCTTTGGCAGGGCCCCTTCTGGAATGGGGGTCTTGTGACCTGCAATCAGGGAATCTCTTGAGGACCAGCTCAGCTCCACTGCAGAAAGGTGGGGGAAGATGAGGGCAGTTAGAGTTTTAGGGCTGCTTTGTTGAGATGGCGGGGCTCTGGAGGCCACGTGCCCAGGAGCTGTGGACAAAACTCAATGCACGCGAGGGCTGAGCACACCTCATCAACAAGGGACCTGCAAAATGCACATTTGTATACCTATCCTTGAATTGTACTCCACATCTTTAAAATAAAAAATTTTTTAAAAAGTCAGTATACATATGGGGTCACAACCGAATGTCATAAAGGGGGCATTGCCAGATTCTGGAGGTTGGTGAACTTCACCAAAAAGAAAATCTGGAAGCCTGCAGTAGCTAAACTATGTACTTGGTGTATCTTCGGTGGTGAAAGTCAACGTTAGAGTGAATGGCTCTTAGCTGATAATGGTTTGTTGTGGAAAATGTCCAGCAGGTGTTCTGTGTGCCTCCCAGTTTGAGACCAGGGCAGGAGGTGGGGTTAGAGTGGGGCCGAGGCCTGTCTTCCTGGCAGGCTATTGCTTCCCACGAGGCACTGAGGTCTTGCCCTGTGGCTCTCCTTAGACAGGTGCACCCTGCCAGCTCTGCTGAAGTGCAGTCGAGTCAGGTCCTGGCTCTGCTGCAGCCTCTTCTTGTGGGTTCTGGTCAGAGGCAGGCTTCTTCCCCTTTCTCTCCTTAGGCTCTGCTGTCTCCAGGGGCCTCCAGGCCATGTCCCATCCCTGACGGCAAGGGTGCCTTTAGTTTGCAGCAGGGCCTTGTCAGGGAGATGGTGTTTCTTTAGACATCAGGTGAATTAAGAATGCATTTGTTCTTATTTTAGGCAAAAGTGAAGAAGCAGAAATAGAGAAGATAAAAAAGGAACTGGCAAACAGATAAAAATGTGTAAAGGTAAGCGTGTTTAACTTTTTCTGTGAAATGTTCTGTTGTGTATTGTATATAGCAAGGACCTAGTCTTTTAATACTGTCTTTTCCCCCTTAACCAACGTTAAGTTCCCAGTTGGTACCATCACTGTCATGACTCTGTCCAAGTTGCCACACCTTTAGAATGGAGCCATCAGCTGCCTCTGAGCTGTCTGAGCAGCATGTGTGGAGTCAGCTGGCTTCCACGGCCCTTCTGGCATTGGTCCTTTCCTGGACCTGGAGGTACACTGATCCGGTGTCTGAGAAGTGCTGTTGGCAGACTGATGCCTTGGAGGCTCAGAGGGTGGATGGATGTTCAATGCAAGAAATCCCTTGCCTGAGGCTACTGATTGCCTTTTGGAGTATTATCAGGTTATCTAAGCACTTCCTGTGTTGAGTGTTTTCCCACGTTAATGGATTACTTGCCACACGACTGTGAACAGGGCTGGTCCCCCACTTTCTAGGACATTGGTGAAACCCAATTACTTCTCTCAGCCTCAGTTTTCCAGGTCATTTTATAGGTTAGAGACCTGGCTCAATTCTGAACACACCTTAGCTGTAGAGCAGCTGGAAATGCTCAGGAGCAGGGCATGGCAGGGAGGGCTCAGGCAACCTTGAGGAGCTGAGGGGCAGGCAGCCACAGCTGGGGCCTCCAGGATTTCCTGGGATGGGTGCTTTTTGAGAGCTTGAGAGTGGAGATCCCAGGTTTCCAGGTGATGTGGAAACCAGTGGATCTGGAAGAGTATTGACTTTTGGTATTTTGCAACCAGGCTCAAGGATTCTCTAGAAGGTCCGTGAAACTCATGAATTTTTGGTGAGTTTGTTTGCATGTATTCTTCTTTGAGGGGACAGCTATCACATCAATCACTTCATGCAGGAGGGACCATCGCATGGTGACTAAGAGTGAGCTGTCCTGAAGGCCAGCTTTATGTCCTTGCTCTTAGGAACTGTATTACCTTGGGCAAGTCACTTGCCTTCTGCATCCCTTTCCCAGCTGTGAAGTGTGCAAATCAGTGGTCTCATGTTGGGGGCCTCAGGGCACGGACTCTGGATGGGGTGTACACACAGGGTGTGCTGGAGAGCCACACAGTGGAAAGTCATGGGCAGAAGCAGGTAGAGATGCGGACCTCACAGTTACCCTACTGGCCATCAGGGAACCCTTTGGAGGTGACTGGCCCTTAGTCGGAAGGCCTGGCCCTGGGAACACCCCTGCTCAGCAGTGGCTCCAAAGCTGAGGAAGGCTGACCTGACAGAGCCAGCCCCAGTCAACCAGCCTCACTCCAGGCAGCACTAGGCATCTGCCGAATGGTTTGTGCCTGGTACTCTTTCTCTTATTTTTTGAGTCAGAGTCTCTTTCTATTACCCAAGCTGGAGAGCAGTGGCATGCTTGTGGCCACTGCAGCCTTGATCTGCTGGCCTCAGGTGATCCTTCCACTTCAGCCTTCCAAGTAGCTGGAACCACAGGCACGCCACCACACCTACCTGTTTTTTTGGTTTATTGTGTAGATGACATCTCACCATGTTGCTCAGGCTGGTCTCAAACCCTTCTGCCTTCCAGCGTGCTGGGATCAAGCACTGCTGGTGTAGTGGTATCACACAGAGTTCCCCAAGTGCTGGGATTGTAGGTATGGGCCACTGTGCCCACATGCTGCTGCTGGCATAGAAAGTGAGTGCCCACCAAGTGGTGATCCACAATCTAGACTTCACAGACCTCAGAGCAGTAAAGGTTAAATCTGAATGTGAGACTTTCATAGGTTTTAGGATAATAATCTAATTTGTTGTCATGTAAATTTAAGACAGAAGACTTTGTTAAGCTCTTATTGTTAAACTATTTCATTACATAAATGTTTGGGTACTCAAGAATCTTGTTATCTCTCCCACCTTTGTGCCTGTTTGAGCCATCCTGGATGGAAAGAGGTCCCTCTTGTTTGGCATTTACTGAGCATGTGCATGCCCTGAAATGCAGCGGCCAATACAAAAGAAAATCTTGTCTTCAAGCAGTGTTAGGTCTGAGGCCTCCCTTGTCAGCCAAGGTAGTCCAGTCGACTTAGACCTGCGCTGTCCTGTCGGAGGAAGCGCGGGTCACACTCAGGGCTCCCTTTCTAGCAGCCTCATTCAGGAAAACCAGAAAGAAGCAGATGGAACCAAGACCGTCTTTTACTTAGTCCAACATAGCCGAGACTTTTGTTTTTTATTCTTTTTTTTCAGACAGGCTCTTGCTGTGTCTCTGGGCCCAAGTGTGGTGGCATGATCTTAGCTCACTGCAGCCTCAAATGCCTAGACTCCCGCAGTCCTCCCTCTTCAGCCTTCCAAGGTGTTGGGATTACAGCCACCATGCCTGGCCGAAATTTTTTACTTAATACCAAGTCTTTAACTGGGCATGGTGGCTCACGCCTGCAATCCCAGCACTTTGGGAGGGTTAGATGAGAGGATTGCCTGAGCCCAGCAGGTCAAAGCTGCGGTGGCCATGAGCATGCCACTGCACCCCAGCGTGGGTGACAGAGGGAGACTCCAACTTAAAAAAAAAAATCCAAGTCTTCGAAACCTGGTGGGTACCACACAGTTATGGTGCATCTCACTTTGGACTGGCCATATTTCATGTGCTAGCTGACCATGTGTGGCATGAGGCCACCATATTGGACACTGCTGATGGAAACCAACCCTTCTGTGGAAAACATTTTAAAAAGAGACAGCCTTGAAGAATGATCTGAAAAGCAGTCAAGAAGAGTTTCCAGGGCATCTTGGGGGAGGGCAGGAACCCTCATGACAAGCTCAGTGACTGTTTGTTCCGTGATCATTTGCTTATCCCACAGAAACAGCCACATGGCAGAGTTGTGTTTCTAGTGACCTTGACTGATCACAGAAGCACACCATCCACGGTCATTTTGCCCCCAGGGATTGTTTGGAAGACTGGGGAGGGGACACGACTGACATCTCATGGGTGGAGGTGGCTAACTGCCCAGTAGTGCTAGGGACAGCCCCCATGACACAGTCACCCGGACGAGGATGTCAGTAGTGCCAAAGTCAAGTCATGCTTGTCTAGAGGGGTAAGAGTCAGGGCCTGGAGACCCCCAGCCCTAGGTGGCACCTGTAGGGCAAGAGTGAGCAGCAGGCTGTGAGCTTGTGCTCTCAGAGCCTTTTCACATGTGGGTACTCCACAAAACTCACGATGCTGAGAGAGTGACAACCAACTGAAGGGTCTCCACCTAGCAGAAATATCCTTTAGGACTGAAGAAGCTAGCCAGGTAGATGGCTCACGCCTGTAATCCCAACACTGTGGGAAGCGGAAATGAGAGGATTGCCTGAGTCTAGGGGTTCGACACCAGCCTGGGAATCTTGGCAAGACCTCATCTCTACAATAAATCAAAATCAAAACTTAGCCGTGTGTCGTGCACGCATCTGTGGTTCTAGCTGCTTGGAAGGTTGAGGTGGAAGGATCACCTGAGCCCAGTGGGTCAATGCTGGGGTGGCCGTGAGTGTGCCACTGCACTCCAGCCTGGGTGACAAAGTGAGACTCTGACTCAAAAGAAAAA
>CAUYQG010210349.1:0-99961 GCA_963574415.1 Tarsius wallacei
GCCTGTAGTTCCAGCTACTTGGAAGGCTGAGGCGGAAGGATCGCCGGAGCCCAGCAGGTCGAGGCTGCGGTGGCCGGGAGCGGCCACTGCACTCCAGTCTGGGCGACAGAGTGAGACTCCAACTCAAAAAAAATAAAAATAAATAAAAATAAATAAAAAAATACTTTTGAGGTTTAGGATGTGTTATCTTCCTTTATCTAGAACCTTTGTTTCCTTTTGCTTGGCATCTGAAGGGGAGACAGCAATCTCTAATTTTCTTTATTCAACCATATTCAATTTTTAAAAATTCCTGGGTCAATTAAAAGATTAAAAATTATACTGCAACTTCTATGAGAATCGCTTAACTTCTAGTTCACTTTATTCAAATAATGTAGCTCTTTTCCAACCAAGATAAGATTGGTTTATCTGGGTTTGCACCATTGTTGGGCTCTGAAGTATAACTTCCAAAACCAACCAAATCTTAGTTTTGTCTCTTACCACTTCTTTCAGATAGGCAAATGACTCGATGGCTAAAAGATCTCTTCTCTCTGGATAGCTGATCTCTTTTAAATTCACTCTCTTATTTGCTATCTGATAATTTAAGGAAGATTGAAAATATTTTAGGTCATATTTTGGTTATTGTGCTTTATGATGTTAATTCAAAGTATTTATTCTCCCACTAATGAAAGCAGAAGTTTATTGATTTTGGTTCCATTTGGATATGTATTTGACCCAGTATTATTATTGAAAGGACCACCTACTGCCTACTCATCTGCAATAATACTCTTCTCATAAATCAAGCATCCTCATATTGAATATATTTCTGGACACCCTAATTCATTTCATTGGACTATTTATTCTATCTTATTCAAAATCCACAATATTATTTTATATTTATAATAATACATTTCTAGCTAAGTAAATTCTCTCACTTTATCTCCTGTTTTTCAATATATATTTTAGAATTGTCTTATCAATTTTCAATGCTGCTGGGTAATTGATTGGGATTACTGGATCAATATATTAATTTGAGAATTTACTTTTTAAAAATATTGCATTTAATTAATGAATGTTATATTCCTCCATATATTTGAGTACTCCAACTTTTCTCAATAGCTTGATCATTTGTTAGTGCAGAGAATTTGTAAAGCTTTCATTAGTTTAATTCTAATTAATTAATTGGATTTTTGTACTATTTGTATATTTTATATTATTTAAAATATTTATGTGCTTATATATTTTATACTATTGAAAAAAATTTTTTTAATTTAATTTTTCTAATTTTTATTGCTTTTATATAGAAATACAACTGATCTTTTAAAATATTGACTATGGAGCCACCAAACTTGCTGAATGTATTGATTAATCCAATTAAATTATCTGAATTCTTTTGAGTTTTCTTTTTTTTTTTTTTCTTTTTTTTGAGTCAGTGTCTTACTCTGTCGCTCAGGTTGGAGTGTAGTGGCATGTTCACAACCACTGCAGCCTCGACTTGCTGGGTTTAGGTGATCCTTCTGCTTCAAGTAGCTTGACTTACAGGCATGCACCACCATGCCTGACTAACTTTTTTTATTTATTGTAGAGACGAGGTCTCACCAAGTTGGCCAGGCTGGTCTCACACTCCTGGGCTCCAGCAATCCTTTTGCCTCTGCTTCCCACAGTGTGAATTTTCTACATATACAATCACATCATCTGAGATTAAAGAAAGTTTCTTTCTTCCTAACCAGTCCTTAAGTCTATTTTTTCTTTTTTCTCATCTTACAATAGGCACATTGTTGAATAGAAATGGAAATAATAGAAATAATGAAATAATAGAAATTATTTCATCCCTAACAAGGGGAATACTTTCAGTGTTTCACCTTTAAGTATAATATTTACTGTATATGTGCTAGAACCTTTATCAGGTTAAGGAGGTCCTCTCTCTTTCATATGTGCTAACACGTTATCACAGTGGAATTTTCTCAAACATTTCTCTATATCTGTTAAGATAATTATTCAAATTGCATGGATTATTTTTGAATATTGCCAATTTTTCCCCTGGTATAAAGCAAATTTGCTATAAGACATTATCATCAATATATGTTGTTAAGTTTATTTTGTTATATTTTAGTTTCAAAGTATGGTATATAGTGTAGCTGAGATTGATAGGTAACCTTTCTTAGGATATTGTCTTAATATTTTTATAACAATATTTGAGAAATTGCTATTTTTCTTTTATCTTGATGTATTTTTTCTAATAGAGTAGGTTTTAGGTGTCTGACTTTTTTGTGGATTATTGGTTTTATTTTTCTAGGAATTTTTAATTTAATCTAAATATTTCTAATATTTAAGTAAATATTTTAATATGAATATTTGAATTTATTTGAAAAGTCTACAACTTTTTCTATAGAGGGCCAGATATTAAAATGGTTTTGCCCAAGTATGTGGCTCCCACCTGTAATCCCAGGACTTTAAGAGGCCAAGGAGGGAGGATTGCTTGAGTCCAGGAGTTTGAGAACAGCCTGGGAGATGTAGTGAGAACTCACCTCTAAAAAAAAAAAAAGGAAGAAGAAGAAGAAAAATCATTAGGCAGGTGTGGTGGCACACACCTGTAGTCCCAACTACCCAACTATTTGGGAAGCTGAGGTAGAAGAATCACCTGAGTCCAAGAGGTCGAAGCTGCAGGACTCCATGATCATGCTGCTGTACTTCAGCCTGGGTGACAAAGTGAGACCCTCTACTCAAAAAATATAAGCAAACAAATAAATAAATAAAATAGTTAAGGTTTTGTGAGCCATATACTCCTTCTCACAGCTACTTAACACCCTCATTGTAGCATGAATGCAACTGTAGATAATATGTGAATGAAGGGTAGCTGTGTTGCAATAAAACTTTATTTGTAGACATTGAAATTCAAATTTTAAATGTTTTTCTTTTATTATAATATAGTAATATTTTTTCAAGCATTAAAATATATAAACTATTCCTAGTTCATGGATATAAAAAAAAAATGATGGGTTGGATTTGGATAGTAGGCCATGATTTACCAAACTCTGGCATAAAGTTGTTCAAATATTCTCTTATAATATTTTTGAGGCTTAGAGACTCATTAATAATATTCACATATTTATATTTTCAGTCAAGGTCGCACTTTGTCACCCAGGCTAGAGTGCAGTGACATGATCACGGCTCACTATAACTTCGACCTCCCGAATTCAGACAATTCTTCCTTCTTAGCCCCCTGAATAGCTGGACCTAGGTGCATGTCACCATGCCCGGTTAATTTTTTGAAATTTTGTAGAGACAATGTCTTGCTATGTTACCTAGGCTGGTCTTGAACTCTTAGGCTCAAGCAATCCTCTCTCCTGGGCATCCCAAAATGCTGTGATTTCAGGTGTGAGCCACTTTGCCCAGGGACACATTTATTCTTAATATTGTCTATTTATATATTTTCTTTTTAGTACTTGAAGCGAGATACACACACACACACACACACACACACACACACATACACACACACAGTATTTTTAAGACTGATTAATAAAATTAGTCTTGCCAGGCTATTACTGATTTTAAATTGTTTTCAAAGAACCAAATCTTGACTTTGCTAATCTCCTCTGTATTCTTTTTTCTAGTCTACTAATTTTTTTCTTATAGTTATTATTTTTTTTCTTTTTTAAATGTAATTTTCTGTTTTAAAATTTTTGTAGATGTATGCTTGGACACTGATTTCAGCCTTTCCTCTAACTTTGCATTTAAAGATATAAGTCATTTCTATAAGTGTGGGTTTAGCTTCTACTTTTGATATGTGGTATTATCATTATTGCTCAGCTCAAAATATTTTCTAATCTTAATTTGATTTTAAATTTGACCCATGGGTTATTTAGTCCTCTTTTCTGTTAGGTTTTTATTATTACTTATAAAAATTATCTCTCTATTAGACTGTTAGCTTCTTCTTTTACTAATTGTGCTATAGTATAATGTGATTTTTCTTCTGACATCCACTATTGTAATATATTTAGCTCTATATATAGTTTTAACCTCAACTATATTATTATTGTTGTTCCATTCAGACACTATTCAATTAGATTTATCTACATATTTGCCCTATCAGTTTTTCTAAACACAGGCTTTGTTCTCTTGTTCTAATCTGTTATCTTTTTTTTTTTTTAACTGTAGATATTCCTTTGAAATTTTCTTAAGTAGGAATTTACAATTAATCTTTTGGTTTAATTTTTTGAAAATATCTTTGGTTTGCTTTATCTTAATGATATATAGAATTCTGGATTGGTAATTATCTTATGTCCTCATTCTCAAGATATCATTTCATTTTATTTTTCTTATTTCCATAATTTTTATTGAACAGCTGTCAAGCTTATTGCTGCTCCCTTGACCATAATATGCCTTTATTTTTTTTTAACTCCCAGCTGCTTTTAGATGTATTCTTTGCTTTAATTTTCAAAAGTTCTATAATAATATGCCAAGTTATTGTTTTATTCATATTTATTCTTGTTAGAATTTATTGTTCCACTTGTATCTGTTCTTTGTAATATTATATCAGTTTTTATTTATTTTTATTTTATTTTATTTTTTTCCTTGAGTTAGAGTCTCACTCTGTCACCCAGTCTGGAGTGCAGTGGCTACTCCCAGCCACCGCAGCCTCACTCTGCTGGGGTCCGGCGATCCTTCCACTCAGCCTTCCAAGTAGCTGGAACTACAGGCACGAGCTACCACGCCCGGCTAATTTTTGATTTATTGTAGAGATGAGGTCTCACCAAGTTGCCCAGGCAGGTCTCGAACCCGCAGGATTCAGGCAATCCACTCACCTCGGCCTCCCAAAGCGCTGGGATTGCAGCCTATATCAGTTTTTAAAAAAATTTCTGCCATTATCTCTTCAAATCTTCCTTCTGACACACTCTTTCCTCTCCTTCTAGAATGCAGACATTTTACCCAGGTCTGATTGTCTCTTGTGTCTGTTTTGTATTTTCTATCTTTCTGCATCTTAATAATTCAGTTTTAATATTTTTTCTAATTTATCTTTCAGTTTGCAATCTTCTCTTTCAGCTTTATCTAAACTGTTGTTAATCCTGTTTATTGAGTTTCTGTTTTCAACTTGTGTTTTTTTAATTTACAGGTTACCAGTTCTGCCAACAAACTTAATATTATCTGCTAGCTCCCAGGACATATTAATTACAATTATTTTAAATTTAATCTCTCTTAGGTCCACTGCTTCAATCTTTTTTAGGTCTCATGTTTGGTTTGTTTATCTTCTTAAGTTTTTGGATATGTTTTGTTTTCTTTCATGCTTGGTATTCTGATTAAGTGTTGCCAAACATTTTATATGACTATAAACATCCCTAGAGCCTCTGGATGATTTTCTCATCCTCCAGAATATGGGGTCTCTTAGGGTAGAGACATGAGCAATAGAGAGCCATCTCAACCCAATCAGAAGTTGAAGTGATTTGAAGCCAGGCTTTAATACTTGTGAGAACTGGTTTATTTTCAATGTGTACTTACTGTTAGGATATAACCTTTTGAAATTCAAACTGAAAGCCTATCGTGTATATCAGGGTGTCTCCTTCTGAACTCTAATTTTTGTCTTTTCAGCTTTGTACATTTGTTAAACTCTCTGCTCAGTTTCTCAGTGCCTGCAAAATCCCTGCATGGAATTTACCATCACCCTGATGGAAAAAGCAGTTCCAAACACAGGGCTCACCTTCCTGGGTTTTCCTTCTCTTCATAGAACTTTATCTCTTCTGTATCCCAAACAGATATATTTTTTTCCTTTTTTGAGTCGGGGTCTTACTCTGTCACCCAGGCTGGACCTTCTGGATTCAGGCAATCCTTTTGCCTCAGCATCTGAGTGACTGGGACTATAGGTGCATGCCCCTACACCCAGCTAATATTTTTGATTTTTTGTAGTGACAAGGCTTTACTACATTGCCCAGGCTGGTATCGAACTCCTGAGCCCAAACAATCCACCTGCCTCAGCCTCCAAGAGTGCTGGGATTACAGGCACAGATTTTTAGAAGAATTAAATTGTCCAGATTTTGTAGTTGTTTTCAGTGAGAGGTTTAGTCTAAAATAATGTCATCTGCTATTGGTACCAGGAGAGCTCCCACTAACTGTGCTTTACATTTGTATAGGCTTCTATGCCCTGTTGTTATTTTCAAGTATGCCTTTTATTTCTTTAAACATAATAAGTGTTGTTGCTTCACATGCTATATCTGGTAATTTCAATATCGGATGCACATCTGTGTCTGTCTGCTTTTTCTGTTGGTTCTGGCTCACAGTATTCTCTAGAAATAAGATTCTAGAAATCTTTAAAATAGAATAGAAATATTCTTTTTGTGTGTGTGCTTTGTTACATTTTGCCTATGTACTGCAATTGTCTTTGAAAAAATATATTTTTTTGAGGCCCAGAATAAAGGCACATGCTGCCAAAGATTTACGATTGCTTTTAGTTAGTACATGGGGTTGTGATCAGTGGAAAGTACTCTTAACCCAATGTAGAACTTGATGTTCTCAGGAACTTCCAGATAGCAGACTTACTGAAAGGTTGTCCAGAGACTACAGTTATTCAAATAACTTTTTTACCTTTTATTTCTTTTCTCTTAATTGTTCTTGCAGTACTTATAAGGCATTGCTTGTGGATCACTTTTACATTAGGTGCAGAACCCTTTGTTCTCTAAATTTATGTAAGGGAGAGTTTTCTCTTAAAATCACTGCTATGGGAAGGCCCTAGGCTTTGACTCCCTTCCTCCTCTACCCATACCACATTTTGGCAAATTTGACACGTTCTCAGAGTAAAAGCAGCTTGGCGCTTGTCTTAATCTGTTTGTGCTGCAGTAACAAAATACCACAGACTGAGAAATTTAAGAACAGAAATTTATTGTCTCACAGTTCTGGAGACTGGAAAGTTCAAGAGCAAGGTGCTGACTTGTTTGTGGTCTGGTGAAGGCACCTCAGCTTCTGAGATGGTGCTTTGTTGCTGCATCCTCTGGAGGGGATGTACACTGTCTCCTCACAAGATGCAAGAGCAGGAGAGCAAAAAGGCCAAAGCTAGTTCACTCTATTCCTTTTATTAAACACTAGTTCATTCATGAGAGCAGAGCCTTCATGACTTTATCACTTCCCCCAAATCCTTCTCTCTTAATATGACCACAGGGATTACATTTCAACATGAATTTTTGGAGGGGACACATTCAGACACTAGCAGTGTTCATGTATACAATTCATATCACCATGTTTTCTTTCTCCCCACCTTCAGGTTTGTGACTGTAGTTTCTTACCAATGTGTTAGTTCTTAAATGATTTTAAAGGGATTTAAAAATATTTTATCTAGTATTTTAATTTGTATCGTTGATATATTTGGTCTAAATAAAATAATTGATTATTAAAAATAGACGTTTTCTATCTTGTTGTTTTTAATGTGTTTGGAAAAAAGGTGGCCTTACAAAATGTACTTTTGAAAAGTTATTGAATTTTTTTGATGTGGTAATAATACAAAGCCAGAAATATCTCCTGGGTGTTTAAGACAAATGGTTGTTTCATCTTTGTTGGATATGATGTTGTTTGTGCATATAATTTTATTTACATGTGTATCTACTAAAATCAATAAGCTTTAGTGTTTTTTGCATATGTGTATATAGTATTTAAATTACCTTTTTCAAATATTATATATATTTACTTCTATATTTACTTCTTTGTATACTCTAAGCATCATTTTCTAGTACATGTACATTCATATATTTTACTGTGATGATGGATCTTTTGAGTTTTAAAAACATATATATTTTAGATAACTTTAAATTTATCTATGCCCACAAATAGTTTAGCAGATTTATAATGAAAAGAGAAGATAGCTGAATAGTTGTAAGGCTAAACCTAGAAGCAGCAATGGGATTGCATGTGGTTAGGGTGTGGTAAACAGCCTGGTAGTTTAGAAACACATGTTATGTTTGGATTTTTGTGTCTTTTGATCATACAAATATCTAAGCAATAAACAAGTAATAGGTTCTAACACACATCTTTAATTTTGTTTCTTTCACATGGTTTTGTTGATGAATAATTGTTGCTAAGTTGAGTTCCTTTAACTCTTAGTAAAGCCTTAAAATATGTATAACTGTCATTTTACAAAAATGAATTCATGGGGAAATATATTGTTGTATGCAGATTTCCAGTGGAAACCTCAGATGCTCACATAAGAAACATTCTTGCCCACTCTTTTGAATAAACATGTTGCAAGCCCAGTATATTTGCATACCCAAGAGAATAATTGTCTCAAAGATATGAGCTGTGAACACATGTGGTTGTCTACCAGATTATGAACACCAGACTTGAGACATATATTTTTCAGGTATACAGCTTGAGGAAATTATTGAACACTCATCACAAATGCCGTGTCTTGGGGAATATTTGTAGAAATGTAGGTGCTACTGTATTTTGAATAATCAGTCCCTTTAGCTCTCATTGTGACTGATGGAAAATTTATTTTATTTTCCCTTGACGAAAAGAAACAAAATTGTAGCTCTCTTAATGCATAGTTTGTTAAGCAATTTCCATTTTGTAGTTGCATCTCACAGATGTTCTGAAATGGTTAAGCCAAAAAAAAAATAAAAATAAAAATTCAAACTCATGAGTAACTTTAGACCAAAATGCACTTCTATCAGTTTGTTAAAAAAAATGTGGATGTACATATATATGCCTCAATGATAATTCATACATACACAAAAAAGCATCTCTATAGGCCAGTGTAATTCTTTCTTTCTTTATGGATAAAAAGTTATAAAATCACATACTATACCTGAATGTTTGATTTTTCATTTATATTCTGCAATTTATTGCAGTGGAGCTGAAAGAAGTGAAAACTGTTTGGATATGTTAATACACGCAGCCTAGCAGCCCCTATAGATCTGAACAAACTCAAGTCCTTGACCTATTTATTACCTTCAGAATTTGTTAAAGGTTATTAAACTAGATCCAGATCTGATTTTTCAAAGAGTAGTCCCCAAATAACTAATTTTCCAAAGTATGTCCAGTGGTAGCCACAGCTTCCCACGGAGAGCAACTATTTCAAATCATTCTGGTATAAATACGGCAACTATACAGGCTGGTGTGCTCAGGTTAGTCTGGTTTAGACTTTTTGTCTTGGAGCAATTATTATTAATGTTTACTATGCTCTCAAAAGATACAGTTTTGGATGATAAATTATGTAGCCACACTAGATTTAAGAGGCTAAGATTCAGTAACATTCTGAGGAAAGAATAGTGGTCTAATAGTCATGCTGTATTAAAGTATGTTAAAGTTTCTCCATTAAAGTATGCCTTTTATTGTCAAGCATTCGCCCACTCACTCTTTGGCCTAAAGTATATAATTTCTTTATATTTTGGTTAGAAGTATATTCAGGATTCTTTAGTTTGGTGAGTATAGAAAATATTACCATTTTTCAGGTTTTACTCAGAATTTTCCTGCAGTAGAGTAAGAAAACTTCTCTGTATTAATGCATTTTTGGGGTTGGTTCTTCTACTTTTATTTGCCTACAAACAAGTCCTCAAATATAATCAACTTGTAGAAAATAATGTTCTTTATATGCCATCTAAATGTATTTAAGTGAGGACAAGTATTCTTAACTGTCAAAAGTTTCACAATAACTAACAAATGGCTTTCTGTTGATTTCCATATGCCTTCAGTCACTGGATTCTTACTTTAGAGAAAAGTATGCTCTTTTCATTCAGAATTACAGATGACTAAGGCTCTTTTTTGATTGCTTTTCTGTTTCATTGCAGAAATTTTGGCCTTTAGTTTCTGAGTTCTAGAAACTGGATGATCAGGTAGCCAATTAGACATCTGAGCAGATGGCATATAGGAATCTGTATCACAAAGTTCTTACTGGAGTATTGTATGGTAATTCTTCCTAATTTTTCTCAGAGCATATTTTTGTATGCACTTGAACAAGCCAGAACTCTCAAATAACATGAATGCTTTTGAACTTGAGGTTAAATAAATGACCAGAACCACAAAGATTCATAAAAAAATAAGTTTTATGGAACCAGATATATTCAGTCTTCTATTCTTCTCCATGTAGAGTAATTTTGTATAATCATAATCATATTGATGATCCAAAAGGCTCTAAATTAACATGTTCAGAAGCACTGTAGGTAATAGGGACAGCTGTATTCGTAAAAGATTTTAAACAAGGAAACTAAGGCATCAAAAAAGAGTTCCTATTTGAACTTTAGTTAATAAAAAAAGAACTAATTTTCTATGTCTGAAACCATTCCAGATAATTGTACTTTTACATTTATTTTCTGTTTTTGTTATTAAAATATCAGAAATCACGTCTTACTTTTTCTGTTTAGGTGAAAAGTCAGTAGCCACCTGTGAGATGTGTACCTTCTACCCTCTCAAGCTTGGCCAGAGCTCAAAATAAAACAGGTGCTACCTTTTTTCAGTTTTACAATCTGATTGTATTCTTTATCAATGTTAAGAGTGGGTAAGAAAGAAGTCTATAGTCTTTAAATAGGCATTTCATTTATCCTGTTTCCCACACAACATTGTTCAGTTTTGGAATATGCATCAAGTGATATTCAGGCTTGTATTATAACCCTTGGAATTTCTTATGTAAGAAGTTAGAAATAAAGAAGCTACACTCAATTTCTTCTCTCCTTTTTTTCCTCAATGGAAGACGCTTGATTGCTAAGTTTCTTATTGCAAGTAGTAAACTGTCCATGAATCTTGTGTAACAACAAATAAATATTACTTACTTTGTACCCGCTCATGGTTATTAGCAACTTTAAGATATTTTGTCAATTATGTTCTATAATGCATAGCATTAAATACTTGAACATAGATGCTGGTATTTGATAAAGCCATCTTCCATCCTTTATAAACGTAACAGATGTACACTTGTTGAGTCTTTATGGCTCCATGGCAAGTGTATGAATGATTTTGAATTATTTCACAATTTGTAACAGCTCACATGATTTTGAGACCTTAAACCTTAAACATTTTCCTTTGCGTCTCCTGTCACCCACCATGTTCAACATAAGTTTCCTGGTGGTCTAGATGCTTACTAAAACAGGATTAGCTTCCCCAAGATCATCATGTTTTAAATGCCCAGGAAAATTTGAGCTTGTATGGTATTGTTATTGATGGATCAAATCTACAAGGTACAGTTTTTAACTTTTTTCAAATTGAATTGGAAATGAGAGGTGAAAATCAGGGAACCATTAACACATCTAAAAAGTGAGGCATTTTTAAGACAGGAAATACATGAGGCAGTGAAAAGCTTATTGAGTAGGGAGGCAAATTCTGAAAATATTTAGATACATTTTATTCCTCACATGGAATTTTTTCCTAGATGTAATGAATATGGGTTTAAATTGAGCTATGCTCGACATCTTCAGTCAAATGATTCACCACAGTAGAAGAGTAATCATAACTCCAAAACAAGCTAGCATATTACAGAGAAACTGTAATAACATATGAACATATCATTTAATATTTTAAATGAAATAGATATGTTTTTCCTAGCACCTAATAGATTATCCCAAACAGAATAAGATCCACATATGTTAAATTCTTGATTAAGCTCTACATATTGTCTTCCCACTGTTGGTTTGTGTTTAACATAGAAATAATGTTATTTTAAAGGTTAAATGTTTTCATAAATCGTTTCATTTTTACATAAATTTGACATTTCTAAATATTTTAAAATTGCATAAATGTAAACTATTTTCTTTCAAATGTGTTTCACAAGAGCATATAATAGATCCCCACTTTCAACTGTACATTTAGACGTTTCTTTTATTTTTGAGTGTACTTTTTCCTCAATATTCCAACATAATTTAAAATTTTGTTCCTCTCATGTTTTATTGAAAAGGCTCTCTGCCATTATATCATTTCGTTTTCCGGTTTTATCCTTTTGTCTGAAGGCACGTTGCAGCATCCCTGGTTTAAGGACTCTAGACAGCGAGAGAAATGGATAGCCACGAGAGTATCTCTAGTCAAGGTTGAAAGAGAGCACATAGCTTTCTAAAACGAACGCCGTGAATGGGGGACATTTAGGTTATTGCCATGACAATTCTAATTGTTGGAACTTTATTCTTATTATGGTCTTTATTCAGTTGGATTCACCCTAACAGCACACATAGACGAGTCACTTTAATTTCTGGGCTGGTTTTGGAGAACATGTAGCCAAGAATCATCATCTTTTTGTTGCGATAACAAAACACACGGTCAAGGGGGTCTAAATGGAATTGCATTTTATAGGCATGCAGAGATCGGTATGAAGTAAGACATGCTCTCTTTGACCTCTGGAAGCTCTGTCTAACAAATGATGGGGCTACATTTTAAATTACAGGAGATTCCAATTACTGTGAAATTATGGGGCTATATGAGCTCCCTCTATGGGCTAATTTAACGTCTGCAAATTATATTTCTTGTTCTCTCTTTTTTTCTCTTCCCTTCTTCCCATTTTTTTCCCCAACAAAGCCTTTGTGTGGCCTCTGGGATGGGGTGGCCGCCTAAGGGCCCTGAGGTTGTGCTCCTTGGAGCGTGTGCAAGATGGCTGCCCCAAGGCTGTTTGAAGCTCGCGCGTTTGAAGCTGCCGCGCGTGTTTGAAGCTGCGGCATTTGAAGCTGTCGGGCTTGAAGCGGGCGCCTGTGTTTGAAGCTGCGGCATTTGATGTTGCTGAGGACGTTTGTAAATTTGAGACAGACTTTAATATTGTTAGACGGTAGGGGAGTCCTTTTCAACCCCCTTTTCATTTTTTTTTTTACTTGAACTTTTTAAAAAGTTTTATTTAACTTTTTTTTTCAACTATTTTAACTACTTATGTCAGCCGAGGAATGCTGTGATTCACAGTCATTATTGTAAGGAGGCTGTTATGTATTTTTAGTGCTGCTGGGACCATAGGAATTCTTGAGTGGCTTTGACTGGATACAACAATGTGGAGAATAATCCCAACTGTGAAAAGTGCTACTGTGGCCACAGAACAGTACAGAATAATTTTTGAAAAAGGGCAATCTCCTTGTTGCTTTTAGAAGAAGGCCGAGTGTGCCCGCTGTTGCATTAGCAAGATTGATGATTGTAGAGGTAGAACAAATGTATACGAGTAGAAGAAGTTGGGTATTCTTAGGTGTAGGAATTAAGCTTGCACTTCCTGGAGCAAAGCATTTTCTATTTTTCTTCCGATAATATTTTCCCTTCCAATTTCTGCAAAAACTAGGGAGAAAGGTGGATATAATTATAAAACAACATTGTTAACCCTTTGGGCAATACTGTAAAAACAAGTGGTGTCTGATATGAAGAGCATCTATTCTGCAGTGTGAGAGAGAAGGAAATGAATCTTGCTGCTGCTGGTAAAGGAAAGAAAACAGATGGTTATCTTATAGTCTATAGATTATGGTTTTAGAAATTTCTTGTTTGGAAGAACCCTGGTTGTAGAGGTGAAAAGCTGGGGAAGAACTGAGAAGGAGCCATGAGTTGCCAAATCTAAAATGGTACAGATGGAAAACATTTTTGTTTTGGTACAAATCATTTTTTACTTAATTCCCAGCCTGGATAGCGCTGTATACTTGAATGCAGTGTTGACAAAATAAGACATTTTCTTATATTGTCCATGGTTCTTCTCAGATGGATGGTTTGGGTTGGAAGGCTACTTTGGTAGGCCCACCACCAGTTTTCTCTTTGAAAGTATAGTGTTTCATTCAGCTAACAATCATTATCTTGGAAATTAAGTCATGATTTCTTGACATTGGCTATTTGTCATAACTTAATCCTGCTTACTTACATGTCTACCATTATGGTTTTTCGCTAGAGTACAAATTTCCTTAAAGTATGCATCTGGTGTTCAGCCGTCATTTGAATTGTATATCTACCTAGGGTTGAGGCATTTGGTTTAATATTTCATTCTCTGCAGCAAAGATCTACTATTCCTTTAGTTCCAGAAAAAGCTATCTATTAGCTTGATATCATTAACATTGAATTATTGCCTTTTAATCCAGATGGAACTATGTTTTATCCTAATACATAATTTAAATATGTGCTTTACCTATTTAACTAAGAGTACAATGTGTCTTGCATAATTTTTGAATGATTAATAAAGCATTTTCTTCATAAAGCAGATGATCTTGGACTCTGTTTTCTTGCAAAGAATTGTTTTAAGGTTTTTCCTTCATAAGTTTATTATTTTTAATTTGGGTAGGTATAGAAATTGGGTAAATATTTTTTCTTGTACTGTATAGATACATTTCCCACTCCAACTCATCCTTATTAGCTCCTTCAATTGTATTTCTTTGAGTACATGTGCCTTTTCCATTCTATTAGCTAATCACTTATTTTAGTATTAATATCTTACCAAATTTGTACTACATTTTAAGTTTTACATGAGCAATATTGACATCATTCTTTGAGAACTGAGTAAGTTCCTGCAGGCTATCAATGTAATAGACTAATAATTAATCTATTATAACAAGGCATTTTATAAATTGTAAGACATTAAAAACTAAATGACATAGGAAGTCTAAAATTACTGACTCTGGACATTTGGGCTCATATGCAATTTTCAGAATTTTGTTAAAAACATTTTATAATACAAAGGGAAAGGGCATTTTTGCACACATACATGCACAGGAGAGCATAGGTGCACATGCCTATGTATATATATTTTTTATTATAAATTCTTTCTGATCAATTTCATTTTTTTCTTATTCCTCACTCTCTTTAATATTCATTTAATCCACATTACTGCTTTTTGACAGAAATCAGAATTCTCTAGGATTCTCCTACTCTTTGCCATAGCATGGGATATGTAGTCTAGTAATCTACATTTGATGACAAAATAATTTCTTGAGAGTAATTGAACACATATGCCTGAGTGGGAACAACTTTCATTTTATTATGTATTTGCTTCAGCATGTATAAATCATTCAAATAAAAAGGGATAAAAGTTGAAGACAGATATCTCTTACATAGTTAGAAACTTCTATGTAAGCTATATCAGTTTGGTTGCATGTCCCATATCATGCTTATTTCTTGATCATTTGAGCTAAGAAATTACTTCTTATTTTCAGAATATTTATTCTGATATTTTTTACATAGCTTCTTAAAATTTTTACTCTTTCACTTTATATCATTAAAATTAATTTCAGGTAACTTTCAAATAGATTTTTCACATATGTGCTTCTTTCAATAAAATATCCAAAATACAAGTTTTAAACCCAACAAATGATTTGACCTCCTTGACTCTACCTCTCTTCTCTCTCTTTCCTAAGTGCTCTGTCCTCCTTCTGTTTTCTCTGCCTCTGTTAGAATTATCTGCCATCCTATCATAATGTTTATAATTTGCCTCCTGTGGTCGAGAAATACTAGGAGTAACTTGCTGAATAGGAGCCAAGGGAAAAACAGCTTTTTCCGTTTCCCAGCACCACAGTCCTGTTTTGTACATTTCTTAATAACAAGTTTCCCTATTATAGAACCAAGTCGGTGTTGTTTATTTATCTAAAATATCATATAGATTTATTGAGTCCATTTCTGAATTCCATTTATGATTTGAGTCCATTTATTGAGTCCATTTATGAACTCCATTTATGAATTCCATTTATGATTTGTTATGACCCAATATTGTTGATTTTTTTACTCTTTTAGGAAGTTAATCAAGTTTCTGTTTCTTTGTATTTCATTGATTATCCTATTTTTAAAACAAAAACAGATTAGACATTGTATACACAAAATTTCTAATTTTTACTCCTTTTATAAATCAGCTTTATTGAGACATTATTTAAATACAGTAAAATTTGCCAATGTTGTATACATACTACAATGAGTTTTACAAACTTATACAGCCTCGTAACTACCGTCGCAAACATCAAACATTTTCATTAGTCAGAAAATGTCTCCCCAGCCTCTTCGAAGTCAATTTTCTGCACACAACCATTGGTTCCTGGCAACTACTGATGTTCCTTCACTACAGTTTTGTCTTTTATAGATTTTCATATCAGTGAAATCATACAGCATGTGCTCTTTTGTGTCTGACTCCTTTCACTTAGAATAATGCTTCTGAATTTCATTCATTCTGTTGCATGTGTCAGTAAATGTTTCCTTATTCTTGCCAAGTAGTATTCTACTGTATGGATACATCACAACTTGTTTATCCAGTTCATATGTGGTGACTTTTTAAGTCCTTTTTTCCCCCAGTTTTTCATGATTATGAATAAAACTTGTCAGCATTTGCCTTTAGGGTTATTATAAGAATATAAACTTTAATTTTCTTGGGAAAATGGGCATGGAGTTGCTGGTACACATATGTTAAATTTTATAAAATACTATTAAACTGTCTTATAGGATGGCTGTAATATTTTGCATTCCTACCAGAAATCTATGGGAATTCCAGTGTTTCTACATCCTTACCAACACTTGTTGTTGTTAGTCTTTTTAATTTAGCCATAGTAACGAGTGAGTGTATGTTTCTCTTCAGTACTTTCTTCCAGTTGAAATTACTCACTTCTGTTTTACCAAGCATATTATTATTATTGTATCTACTGGATTGCATTATACTTTTATTTTTTATATGCTATGTGTTTTATAACCTTTTTCTTTTGAAGGTTATAAGCATATTATCATTTCATGGTTTCTTTTAGTGCTTGACAGTGTAAGATAACTAAAATCCAAATATGAACAAATAAGACCAAATAAGTCTTAAGTGAGCATGTTGGTAAATGATTTTTGCCTTCATTTTCTGAGGACTAGACATATAATGTTTGCAAAGGTTATATCTGACTTAGGATACTGGGCTTTACTGGTGTCTATCAACTATCATAGACATTACAAATAGGATTGTAGATTTCAAAAATATTAGCAACCTGATATTTTTCAGTAGCTAGTTTCTTCAATACATTTTTTACATCTCTTTAACAACTGAAGGATCACTATGCAACTCAGCCCTGTCATTTCCTAAAATGGCTCTGTTTTTATTCTTTGCCTCATTAGACAGCTTAGAGAACAGTGTACCATTGTCCATTAAAGAAGCCACTTTTATTTAATCCAATACCTACTTACATTTGTAAGAATTGGTGATTTTTTAACCTTTTTTTTATATAGCACTAACTGTTCTCAGATCTCTGGCTTTGTTCCTTGGATGTTAAAAAGACACATAGTCACTTTGTTAAAGTCCTTCTTTAAAAATCCAGTGTAAATGAGAATCATCATCATCATCTCTGTTGCTCTATTCTTTTCTTAGAGGGCTTTATTTCAATATGTGCTGGGGCTCTGATTTTTCTCACTAAGGCTCAGTCACTAGTTCAGAATAATTACTTCGTTAAGTCAGATATTTTTCACCAAAAAGTTTATATAGCAATCAGAACTAAATGCTAATGAGTCACATAGATATAAACTCTCTTTTTGCAAATACCTATACCTTACAAGTCAACCCTTATTTCATAAAATGATTGTAAGATGCTCTTTAAACTAGTTAATATGTATTTATTATTTCATGAGGTTTTTTTTTTTTTGTTGAGTTCTATGTTTGAAGACAGCTCAGAGTTTTATACAAACTTCTTAGTTTTCTCAGATTTCGTAAGTAAAGACTATGATACTACAGAGTGAAATATAGTTGTTATTGAAACCATGAGTTAATACTTCTTGGGGAATTTACTTTTACTTCATGAAGGGGTTTTCTGAATGTTTTCTATTGAATGGAGACATTTTTCATGTTACATATTTCCCATAAAAACACAAATTTTGTATCTTTTATTTTAAATCTGGTATTAATAAATAAAGATAGTGGGAGTATTTGCAGATAACTGAATGATGAAGCCACAGAATGAATATTTATAAATAATCTCATTTTCTTTTATTTCTATGTTTAGTTAATAATATGAACCCAGACTATTAAATTGTATATTATTTTTGAAATACTGTAAAAGCATGAATGACTAGAATCTTTTTTTGATATTTGAAATAAAAAATTGATAAAACTAGTTAATATCAGAACTATTTAAAATTACAATTTTACAAAATCCACTGTAGTATTTAAACACTGACTTACACTCTTTATCAAACTTGAAACATTTGTTCCTTCAGATCCTTCTGTATTTTGGTTGAGTTGATTGAGGTAACTTCAAATACCTGTACTTAGGTCATCAATAAGTATATCTAACCAATGACCACATGTACATATCTTTACACTGGATTTCTGTTTTGATTTCTAAAAAGTCAGACTCTGTTTTCTAGGAGACATGTACTATGGATTTCTCTGATATCAAAATTGTAGCAGCCATGGGTAATTCTCATATTTACTTACCCCTGAGTCCCAAAAGAATTCTTGTATCTTCTCTTCTATAATGAATGTCGTCTTAGTCTGGCCTAAATCCTGCCTGGCAATTTGCATCACAGGAACCCCCACATCTGTTATATAGTAGAGTTGAATTCAAGGGAATTAAGCTCTGCCCTTAGGAGATACTGCTTTCATTCATGCTACACAGAGGGAGGGCATTCCTGCCTTCTTCCTAGCCCTTACCCCATCCCCTGGCCAGGAGAATTATTCCTAATAGTTTTTGATCCAGAAAATTGATTATTTTAATGCACTGTGCTTTAAAATGTGATTCTTGTAAACCATAACATTATGGTATCATCCAATTTTAAGTCTAAAATTTTCTGTGGAAATTTTGACATATGTGCTGTCTGATTTTTGATCAGATGGCTTTTAAATTTGATTTGAGATTTTTCTCTTATTTTTAAGGAGAGAGAAACTATGAGAGAATCTTAATTTACCTCTTGTAAAGAATTCAGATATTTGCCACACAATATTTTTGCTTATTTGGTTATTTCCATGGTCAACTCTAGATTCCTCACTCATTGTACTTGTAAAAAGTTTATAGTTTGTTTATTGCCACTAAGTTTTGTGTCAGAATTGATTTTGCAATGTTTTTTAGAATAATTTCTTTGTGTGAATTGCTTTCATACTTTCCAACTTGTTAGAAAAAAATATAACAAAAATTCCCATTTAAGATACAATGAAAATGCAAAATACCTTGGAAGAAAAAGCATGTGGGTACTATATAATAAAAATGATAAAAGTTTTCTGAAACCTGATTCTTTTTTTTTTGATAAAATTGCCTCAATATATTAAAAGATGTCTGTTCTTCACATATTCATAGAATTCTTATAATTTAACATAAAAGATAGTAATTTTAAAAAAAATTGGCATAGTAAATCTAAATATAGTGTTCATAACTCAGAATGAACAGAGGCTGATAGCCAATACAATTGTCTTATACGTTATAACACTACTGATTGGGTATAGGACTTGCTATCCCAAATGTGGCACCTTGGCATTTGAGAAAGCAGCAAAGCAAGAAGTTCTCTCTGACTTGCTCTACTGAAGCAGATCCTAAATAATTTTTTGACCTTTCCCTGAAGTAGACCATAAGACCCTCATTTGAGAGGTAACCTCCCTATACCAAGAGGAAAGGAATATCATTATCTCCGAAGACACAGGACACAAGGAAGAATCTGAACAAACAGGTCTTGTTGAGTTTCTTTTGGTTTATTATTATTAGGTCATATCTCCTTTGTCCAATCATACTTCTCCACAACTCTCCATTCTTGAGCAAACCTAAGTATAAAAATGCACAAGTTTACTTGTGTTTTTTGGTTATTTCTGAAAGCTACCGTGTCATGTAAAACTTAAATAAATATACATGCTTTCTCTTATTAATCTGTCTTCTATACAGGAGTCTCAGCCATTGACTTAGTGATGAGAAAGATATTTTATATTTCCTACACTACAATAATTAAGACAGTGTTATTTTGACAAAAACAATGGAAAAGAAGGAAAATCTAGACAAATTCAAATATGTAAAACTTTGTTGAGTTGATATCATGTCAATGAAAGAATGATTAGCTACTTAAGAATTAGCCTAGGGACAATTGGATAACAAATGTGGAAACATTTAAATTAGGTTCTAGTCGTTCTTTATATCATATACTAATATAAATTCCATATCATTAAAAAGATAAATATAAAATAAAAATATGAGATTTCTGGAAGCTATAAAAACAGAGTTCACTATCTGATTTAGTAATAAGGAATAGTTTTAAGAATAAAATAATTTTGAAAATCACAAAGGCAAAATTCATAGATTTGGCCACATAAAACAATAATTTCCAAACAGAAAAAAAAATCTTGGAGAGAACAACCTAGAAAAAACTATTTGCAGCAACTATTCTAGAGACATTGCATCTTTAAGGACAAATAATAAGTCTAAGTTGACACATATATGCTAAAATCATAATAGAAAAGTAAACCAAATACAGGTTTTAGATGCGTCTGAAGAAGATTTTTTTTTAACATGTTAAAAAATAGTTCCGCTTAACTGAGAATCACAGAATACACCCATAAGCACACCAATCAGTTAAACAAAGTTAAGATTTTTTTGAATATCCTTTCAGTCTTTGTGATCATATCTCTATTGATTGGTCTGTCCATCTATGTACTTACCTTTCTATGTTACTCTCCATTTATTTAACTATCCATCCATTTATGCCTTTTTTTCCTGGAAAAGGTCATAATGCATATATTATATTTTTTTCCTCTATTTATCATATTTTGAATTTCTTCTCATATCATTATATATTCTTCTTCCTCAGTGTGTTCAATCTTTGCATACTGTTATGGTGTATGGATGTACCATACCTTATTCAAACAAGCTCTCTTCCTGGGCATTTAGGTGGCTTATAGTTTTTTAATACTGACATATTGAACATCATTTCACAGATTATGTTATTTTCTAAAGGTAAATTCTGAAAGGTTGTTTTGCTCTTTCAAAAGATATGCTAATATGCTTTTGTTACATTTGCCAAATTGTTTATCTTTCCATCAACAATACATCCGAGTGATAATTTCTCAGATTTTTGCAAACACTGGGTAATATAGTTAAAAATTTATGCCAGTCAAAATGATTGGCAATATCTTATTCTTTTATTCTGCACTCTTTAATTACCAAAGTGATAAACATGGTCATTTGTGTATTTGTGAAATTCCTAATTATGTTATTTCCTCCAATTTTTCTTTTTACTATATTAATCTTTTCATTATTTATGTATAAAAGTTATGTTTGTATTTAGGTATATATACCTTTGAATTATGCAGGTTTTTTATGTAGAGAATTTTTTTATTTTTAATTAACAAATCTATCAATTTTTTTCTTTATGGTTTCCACTTTCAGCATTATAATTACAAACCTCTACTGGATACCAAGATTATATTAACTAGAATGAGGGAATATTTTGATTCATCTATTTCACTTTCCTCCAGGTTTATAGTTGAATCTTTCATTATAGGAAGTATGATCAATGGGAATTTTTTTTTTTTAACATAGAGCCTTAGAGGGAAACTCAGGACTACCTGGTTTTTAATTAAAATGAATTCTGTTGGAAAATTGTATTGTGAATATGACTTCCCAGTGACTTCCTTCTTAGTACTTACATTGGGCTCATTAGGAGGATTGAATTGTGTTAAAGTCTTATGGAAATTAGAAATAATTATTTCTAATGTTAATGTTTTTATGTATACTGACTGAATTATTATGAATTTGAGTAAATAACAAGATACTGTTTTAATAACTCAATTTGTGGTAGGTTTTAGCTGCCAGCCCAGCCTTCTTCAAAAAAGCTTGACCTCATTTCTGCCAAGTGTAGGGGCTTAGACATACACACATACATAACACACATATATATTTGGTATTAAATGTTGAACTATTTTGAAATATACTTGAGTACTATTATGTTAGAATAATGGTTCATATGTCTTCTTCAAACTAGCAAATATCTTATGACATCCAGAAAAAAATTGACCAATATGCCCCCAAAAGACTGATGTTCATAGCCAATACTTTAAGCATTTATTCTCCTAGAATGTTATAATCCTTCTGGATATTTTTGTCATGTTAGAGAACTTTCGGCCCTCCATGAAAATGAATTGTTGCTATTATTTGTGGCTTTGATATGAAAGTAAAACACTGTTTTCAAAACTTTGAATTTTTCCTTAAGTTTTATAATTTATAACTAAAATTTTTGAAAGGCCCAAACAAGGTTAATGACCAGGCTATTAAAGTATGACTCCATTGAATGCCTCACCTCTTTTAAAGATATTTAGTGCTAGATTTATAAGGTTCCATTTTGTGGAGCACCAAAGAGTCATTTTTAACTGAGTAACTTTTTCAATCTCAATTTTGTCTTCTGAGAATCGCTTGTATTGCCCAGTTCAAAGACATACATTATAGCCACTCCCAAGTAATATAATTTACACTCATTTTCTGATACTCACAATATATATTCTTTGACAAATAGTATACAATCCATATGATACCACAAAGTTTCTAGTGCAAAGTTTACCACTGATGGGAGATTACTGGAGGGTTTCTTGGAACATGAGCTCTCTGAGGGCAGCTGGGAAGATGTGTACGACATGGAGAGTCACTCTGCCTGTGTACTTCAGAGAAATGTTCAATACAAGAGTAATATCCCTCCCCAGACAGATATTACTCTTGTACTTAGAATCTTTTTTTTCTTTTTGTGACAGTAGGAGTTTGGCACTACTTATTGACACACTACATGAACAGAGTAATTTCTTTTTATGTGTTCCTCTTTGGGGGGGTGGGGGGGTGGAATCCAAACATTTCATATACCCCACCAGTTGCATGTACTTATAATAAAATGTCTTCTCCATGTTGTGATTCTGTTGATCGCTTAAAAAGATCCAGTAGAAGGGCTAGGATGATACAGAGCATGAGTCAGCAAACTACAGTCCACTGGCCAAATCTGACCTACTGCCTGGTTTTGTAAATAAAAGTTTTCTGTTTGTTTGGAACACAGCCATATACATTTATTTAGATAATTTCCCTGCCTGCTTTTGAACTAAAAAGAGTTGAATACTTGAAATAGAGATCATATGAATTGTAAAACTTGAAAGAAACATTTACCATCTGTCCCTTTACAGAGAAAAGCGGTCAATTTCTGGAGTTATTAGACCATCCACTTCACACATTCATTTGGTGTTAATGCAACAAAATCAGATAAACCAATGGATTTATCAGATAAAATAATGGATGACAGGAAAGATAATTTTGATTTCCCTTCTGATAATATGCAGGATACTCTGAACCACACTTACAGTAAAAATGTTTAATTTAAAGGGAAAAATAAAACTTTAAAATTGCATTGCAGAGCTAGTAAAATTTTGGTTTCCTCAGACTCCAAAAATAAACTGAAGGTGGGAATAGGTGAAGATTGGTAAACTAATACTAAAGCTGGTTTTTACCTGGAAAACCTTTGCATAACTACAATGAGGTCGATCTTTGATTTTGAAGTCCCAGCAGGGTACACAAGGCTTGATACAAATCTATAGCTTACATATGGTGTAAGGTCTTCTGGGAGATTGTTGCATGACTTTCGTACCTCAAAGACCTATACTTTCAGTTTAAGAATGAACTAAAAATAAATTTCTATAAATAGGAGAAATTTGATACAAAATTTTGGTGGTAGGTAGAAGTGGGTGGGAAACATCTCTCAAACTTTATAACATGAGCCAGCCTTGTTTGGACCCAAGTTAAAACATGTCTGTGGAAAAGAAAATAGAAAAAACTTCATGTCAAAAATTTTGTTTTTAAATGATACCTCATTGGTGGTGGTCTGGAGGTAAACACAAGTCTACTTTGAAAGAAATTACTTTCAATTCAGGCTCAAATAACTCTCAGAGGTACAGTTACAAGGGAGGTGAATGAATAATCAAAAATCAAAACTCATACATATAAACAAGCAAATAAATCACCATGAAAGAAAGTCAGCAGAAACTAAATGTAACACTATTAAGTCAAGAAAGATTTCATAAGATAAATTTATACAAATACAAGTAAAAAAAATAAAGATGTTTTAAAGGATTAGTTAAATAGCAAACAATTCAGAGATCGAGAGTATGGAGAACTGGAATATCTAAAGAAATAATCTAGAATACTGCACAGAAAGATAAGAGGATAGAAAAAAAAAAGAAGGTAAATTGAGACACATGTTATAATAGGAAAAAAGCCTCACGTATTTCTAACTGGATTCCAAGAAGGCAAAAACAGAATGAGGAAGAGACACTGCTTAGAGAAATAACATCAAGGAATTTCAAGACATGATGGAAATAAACTTAACGTTTAGGCACAGAAGTCTCAAAAATATATATAAAAATAAATTCAAATCTAGAAACTTCATTGTGAACCTTCAGAACACTAAAGCACAGAATGAAAAATTTAAAAGCCACTCAGTGAATAAAAAACAGATTACACACAAGGAAATGATTAGACTGACAACTGACATTGCAATCATAGTATCAGAAAGCAGAAGAAGGTGTGAAATTGTACCTGTATGTAAAAATAATTGTCTATTTAAAAATATACATCCAGACAAATATACTGTAAAAACGAGGCAATATATAGAAAAATTTATGACAAATAAGATCTCAGAGAGTTTACCACAAATGGTCCCTTGCCAGAGGGAGTTTTAAAATGTGTCCTTCAGGAATGACAGCAATCCTATTTGGAAAGTGTAAGATGAAGAGGGAAGGAGAGGGACACGGACAGAGACAAGGAGAAGGAGGAGGAGAGGCAGAGGGAAAGTGTGTAGAATTCTTATTTGAAGAAATAAGTAACCAAACACTATGCCAAAATAGTGTTTGGAGGAGGTGATTGTAGTTAAAGGGTTCCAAGGTTCTTGTAAAATTTGTAAGGAATTTTAAAAGGTTAGTTATATTCAGGTTTTAAGTATGCTTAATAACATTTCTAAAACAAATACTAAAAGGTAAAATGTGTATATAGTTCTCAGATTATTAGATGAAAATTGTAATGGGGGAAAAAATCAACACCAGAAATCAATACAAAAGTCAATAAAGCAGGTAATAAAAGTCTGAAAAACGATGATAAATAGAAAACACCCAACTAAAATAGTAAATAGGTAACTATATTTAATGTACATGAACTGAAGATTTCAGTTAAAACAAAATAAGTTAAGCTTTTTGTTTGGAAGATAGAATGAATTTTTTTTTAAAAAGGACAAAACACATTTTGGCCTAAAACAAGTGAATACATAGGAACATAAGTCGTAAGAAGAAACCAGGCAAACATTAACCAAAGAAATCTGAACAGATGTATTTGCACAAGATAAAGTTGATTTTAAGGCATAAATAAATATAAGATATAAAGTGGGTCAAAACATATTGATGAGATTTCAATTAATCAAGATGATATAAAAATCCTAAACTTTATGTAAAACAATAGCTTTAAAATATATAAAGACAAAATTGATAACACTATAAGAAAAAAATTCACAGGTGTACCAGATTTGAAAATATCCTCATTAGAAATTTGCAGATCAGGCAGAATTGAGGAACAAAATATGAGCAACTTCTGTGGAAGAGATGTATAGAGTCTACCATCTCCAGCAAAGGGAAGATATACCAAAAAAGTTTTCAAATTTGGCCAAACCCTAATGTCTGAAAACAATTAGAAAAGCAGCAGAAAAGTCTAAAGGTATTAGGAGAGAGGAAATAACATACATAAAAGTCTAATTGATAAAATACTGCTAAAAGAAGAAATGGGGTCATCAATAAACAATATCAAAGTTGGTTCTTTGAAAAATTGGTGAAAATGTTAAAGAAAAAAATGAAAGAGGGTAAAAATAAATAGTAATAATGATTGGAAAATGAAGAAGTTCAGTAGGGTTTAAAAGGATAATAAAAGAACATTATGAATACCATTATGCCATCAAACTTGAGATCACATGTAATGGCAAATTCCAAACATAAATTACCAAAATAGAATAAAAAAGAAATAGAACATATGAATACTCTACATCCATTAAAGCTTTGAATCTGTATTTAATCTTCTCATCAAAAATAACCATAGCCACATAATTTGGTTGGAATCTTATCAAAGCCTTAAATTTTCCAAAGCCTGAAAATTCTAATCTTATAAAATTATTTCAGAAGCAAAAAGGAAATCTACTCTCTAACTTACTTTTCTGAGATAGATAATATAAGGAAGAGCAAAATATAGAGTGATTTCATCATGAATTTGGATTTAAAAACATAAAGTATTAACAGAATAAATTCTAGGAATGTATAAACAATGTATCAAAACCAAGCAGTTTTTTTTTTCTATTAAACAGGAATGTAAAGTGGCTCAGTATTAGAAAATAATAAGATCATTTTATAGATCCAGAAAGATTACTTGATATAATTTAATAATAATTTTTTTTTTTCATGGGAGGATAGGATTAATTTGCTTTGTTGGGAAATTTCACATATTGGGGGTCTGGGAATTGAAATAGTACAAATATTTTACCAGTGTAGGTAGAAAAAGATTTCTGACCATATAAAAGTTTTCTACAAAAAAAGCATTATATTTAATGGCGACACACTAAAAGCTTTATTTACTTATTTGAATGTGGGGCTGGATAACATGATTTTAACATGTGTATGGAAAAACAATGGGCAAGAAGAGCCAAAGCACTCCTAAAGAAGAAGTACAGGGTTGCAAGACACACCATACCAGATAACAGCAATTAAGATTTATGTTGTGTACACAAGTTTAGACAAATTGGTCAGTGGAACAGAAAGCACAGAAAGAAACCCACGCTTTCTTTAAAACTTCACTGGCATTACAGGTCAGTGAAAGAAAGTAATGACTGCAATCAGCTGTGCTGAGACAATTCCTTGTCAATGTGGGGAGAAAAAAATCCTAACATCTCATTCCTTTTGTCACACTGTATTCAAAAATTAGCTTCATGTATTAAAAGCCTACTTAAATGTGACATTTCTAAATTTTTGGAAGATAATCTAGGATAATATATTTATGGCTGGGTTAGGAAAGATTTCTTTTAAAAATTTTTTTTATTTTAATTCAGGGTTAGGTATACAAAGGTTCATTATGTAGGTACCCTTGTTGATGAGGTGTGCCCCTCCCTCCCCTGGCAGTTTCCCTCAACTGCCAATCCCAACCCCTCCCCACCCCGTCAGTTTCCCACTACTGCCAATCCCTTTCTTATGGTATTATGATAATTGTTCAAGGTCCAAGATATCTTGATAAAAACAGAATCAGCAAACTACAAAGGCAAAATTGACTTCATAAAAACAAAAATATCTGTTTCAATAAACATCATAAAGTAAAAATAAACCACAAATGGGAAGAATGTATTAACAATGTATACACACACCCTGGGGATGCCAAAAAATGCATACATATTTTAAAAAATGCTGAGAGATGTTTGCTGTAATTAGAAGTGTCTACACACTGAAGGTAACTGCTTTGAGCACCTCTTGTAATTGTAGAAGTCAAACGTGACCTGTATTTATCTGATTACTATAATTTTAATACAGTTTTTTCCTTTCTTAAACTGTGTATACTTTTTCTGGCACCCTATGTGTATATATAAATATGTATATATACATACATTGATGAATAATTAGAATCTATAATATATGAAGATATTAAACAAATTTACATGTAAAAGGCAAATAATGCAAAAAAATAGACTTTACATTTCACATTAAAGGGTACATGATTAGCACACAAAAAAAGATATTTGATTTTATTAGCAATCATAAAAATAACAAATTGAAATTACAATGAAGATATCATTTACATTTACCAGACTGGTGGAAGTTAAAGTTCTTCAACATCTTGTATTGGTAGATACGTGGAGTAATAAGAACTATCATACAATATATTTGGAAATGAAAATAGAACCACTTTAGCAACCAACCATGCTGCCCATCAAAGCTGGACTGGATAAAAAAAAATGTAGTACATATGCACAATGGAATATTATGGTGCCATAAAGAAGGACAAACATACAGACCTCGCAGCAACTTGTATGGATTTAGAGTCTATCATATTCAGTGATCTATCACAGAAACAAAGAACATAGTACCATATGTTCTCACTCATCAGTGGACCTTGAATAATTATCATAATACTATAAGAAAAGCATTGGCAGTAGTGAGAAACTGCCAGGGGAGGGAGGAGCACACCTCATCAACAAGGGGACCTGCACAATGGACATTTGTATACCTAACCCTGAATTGTACACCACATCTTTAAAATAAAAATGCATAAATAAATAAAAGATTAAAAAAAAAGAGGGAAATCAGTTTGTATTATAAAATAAAGTAGAACATACAAATTCCCCACATCCAGCAGTATGTACCCAAGAGAATTGCTCTACATGTGTATCTGGAGACATGAAAAAGAATGTGCATAAATATCTTTTTTATAATAGCAAGAAAAGTGAATAATATTCCAATGTCAATTGTCAGTAGAATAGATAAATACATTTTGATATATTCATGAGCTGCAATATTATACAGCAGTGCAAATGGACTTGCTACAACTATATACGTCATCACAATTAAATCTAAAAAGCACAATATCCATTGATAAAACATGCAAAATCAAACAATACATTACAAAGGAAAACTAAGAGTAAGGGTCTGACAAAGATGTGGTTATTACCTCTGAGTGTAGGGTACTGACTAGAATGTGATCAGAAAGGTGGTTTCAAAAATAGCAATAATGTTATTTTTTTAAGCTGGATGGTGACTGTGTGACTATTTGTTTTACTGTTATTTTTTATTTACATTATAGATATTCTTCACTGTATGCTTAATTTTAAAGTAATGAATGTACTTACTGATGTTAGAACATTCTTTCAATAATTCCAGCTACAGTTTGTCTGTTGTATGTGTGCTTCTATAAAGTTAATTAGTTCTTATACAATTTGTAAATATGGGAATGATCCTGTTTAGAATAAAAATCATGTGGGTTCATATGCAATTAATATTTTGCACCAGCAAGTAGCAACATTTAAACTCAAAGTAAACCCAACATGGCAGAGCATGCAAGACTTAAATAAATAATCTATTGGCTGTAAGTTCTTTCCCTGATTTAGTTTATGTGCTCTGTCTTGAATGAACGAATTGAGCAACTTTTCCATGTATGTCTTGTTCTTTTTCATACAACTCAGTAACGTCAATCTTTCCTTACCACCTCTTCCATCAATCTGCTTTTATTCATCATCATTGTAAAGTGAAGTCCCAGATGTACTATAGTATTTCCTTTCTCACTAGGCATTTAACATGTCTTTTAAACTGCAGATATTTTAAAAACTAGAATAATTTTATTGTCATTGTGGGCTCTTGCTGTAAGTTTTATATAATTTTAGTGCTCTAACACCCTTTTCCCCTTAAAATTCTAAATCATTTTTTCTTTTTATTACGTAATTTTGATGAACACGAGGCTTATTTTTTCCAGAAATACATATGTTGTGGTTCTACAGAAATTCCTGTGTCTTAGTTGGATTTGATTATATTTAGTCCTATATATAAATTAATTTTTTAAAAGTACTGTTTGTCTACCACATGTATAAGCCAAAGATCCAATGCTAGGTACTGAGGAAAATGCAAATGAGCAAATAACGAATTGTGATCATAAGTGTTAGAAAGCCTGCCTACAAAATAAAGAATAAGTTATCAGCAATCAAGTTCCCATAGTCTTGATCTAATCTGACTTTTCAGTGTCTCCTTCCTGTATTTGTCTTCCAATTGCTCTCCCCTTCTGTCACATGTAAAATCTCGTGTATGTTTTTTAGCTTAGTTAGTATCTTATTTGTTTGGTTTTTCTGCTACAGCTTAAATTTTCAGTTCTAGTTTTTATACATATTTAGTATTTTTTCAGCAAGTAGCTTAATTTCGTTGAGCCACAATTTCTTCCTTTGTAAACAGGAATGATAATTTGACCTAACTTGCTTGTGAGGGACAAAATATGTACTTTTTTTTTTTTTTTTTTACCATGTTCTGTACACATGTTAGATAGTTAATAAAATTCTCAATAAATGTTGAAGCTGAAATTCTGTTTACATTTATAAGAGCAAATACCAACTCTCTGACTTCTACACAAAATAAATAAAAAGCTACCAGTTTTTCCACTCCCAGTTTTTCCACCAAGTCATTAGCTTTAGCTTTTATATCATGTAATTAGACTGTAAACCATGAGAACAGTTTTATTCACTTGCTGTTATCTCATCATCCTGAAGAAACTGTCAAATGAGTGAATGAATGAATGACCATTAGAATTAACAATAGCAACTTGAACAGGGGTTGCCAAGAGGCTAAATATATCAAATAAATGTGTTAAATACATGGCCCTTTTATTTAGAAAAAAACCTAGGAAGTCATTTAAAAAATTATCTCACACCTAAGTATTTAATTGAGGAAGCCCCTTCTGTCTCAACCTTTCTGTTATTAACATTGACTATGGAATATCAATGGGCCCTTGGTTGTATTTTATATACTTATAGGTAGCAAAGCATTATCAAGAATTTTAATTGTCATTGTTGTTTAAATCACTGTTACTCATAAAGACATGCCTGTTGAACACACACTTACCTAAAAAATGGATAAGTCATATTCTCTCCCCATATGGTATTTATGTTGCTGAAATCCAGAGTCCAAACAACCAAAAATCAGAGCCAGGACAGTGGGGTCAGAATTCCTAAGTTCAATTCCCATCAATCCAGCATTCTACTTTTTTTTTAAACCCTTCTGTGGCCTAGTCCTCAACTATGAAATGAGGTTAAAATAGACCCTAACGTGTTAAACTGTTTGAGGATTAATGTTGCAGTAAACATGAGCCTTTATCAAAGTTCCTGCCTCATAGCAAGTGCTCATATACTGTTAGGTGATGCTGTTGTTTGTGGTTGTTTTTTTTATTATAACCTTCTTCATATACCTTCTGAGACTGTGTATGTGTGTATATATATACATATATCTTCTTCTTAAACAGTAACCTATAAAGATATTCATCTACTGAAAACTGGGCAGCTTCATCACCTCCAGAGCTTCAGTGGTGGTTGGAGACCATGGGATCAGACACTTGGGTCAAAAAGGGAGCAAGAAAGAAGGAAGGAAGCTGGCTTTCCATAAGGTGATCTATCAAGGGACTGTTAGATGAGACTGACTCCTACATTAGAAGATGAGGGTAAGATACAGCAAACTACAAGTTGCAACAGTCTATTAACTGCTTGGCTTTATCAAAATTTCTTTGTTATATGAGTACAATCATTTTAATTGAAAAGAAGAGAGATCTTACTTTTTTTAAAGTATAATTTTCCTTTAGCATCCCTGACTTTTTTAAAAAATCTTTTAGGCTTTAAAAAATATGGGCCTTAGTGATACACATACATTTATGGAATTCAGGAATCTCCAACAGTAGCTGTCTACATTTGTTTTTGGAAACTTTTCCAAGAAAACGAATTGGCTAAGAATTAATGATTATATTTCTTTAATACTAAAATGATTTGTTCTGTTAACCAGCATAGCTACACATTTTCATGCAGTGAGATCTTGCTTGTAATAATAGTCATATTCCTTAATTTCAAGCATCAAGTTTCTTATGTTAGATTTGGTAAAATATATGAGATACCTAGTTGTTTTTATAACTGTTTGAGTGTTATCAGGAGATTTTTTAAAAATAGCAATTCTAATTTTAATATTCCCTAGATAATATTGAAATAAACCAGCTCTGTATAATTTGGTCTTAGATAAAAGCATCAGTATGTTTGGAACATAAACCTAATTCTATCTTTTGTTTAACTGCCCAATTTAGGAAAAGCATTTCAATGGTACTTCTTAAATGTAGAATGACTTAGAATACTGGAAACTGCCCAGAATGTAAAAAGAGGAGAATAATTTATATTTAATTGGTCTAAACCTACTTTTCCTAGGTCAATAAGAAGAGAAACCAGTAACATTAATCAAGATAAAATTATCAGCTGATTAATCAATGTTCTAATTACTGCATAGTTCTTTACCTTTTCAGTTTTAATTACTAAACCTCATTGTCTTTTCTATATGACTAACATGTGTTCATGGTGTACTTTTTCCCCTAGTGAAATCATTAAGATAAAAATATACATTTTAGACATTAAAATATCAACTATAAGAAATTACTAGTGCCTCTCAAGAATTTCCCCAAAAAGTATAAATAAGCTACTAGATTATACAAGAAAGGAATAACAATCTCATGGATATTTAAATAAAAGCTGTTAGTGGGAAATACAGCTATGATTATGAAACGAAGATTTGTGGTTTGAATGCAATTGCCATTAAACATAAATTAAGAAAATATACTGGAGATTCAAAATTATTTGTTTCAATGAAGGCCTGAATTTTTTTTTTGTAGATGTATTTATTAGGAACACGTTGATTCTACTGCAAAGTTTCACAGCCTTGGCACTATTAACACTTGGACCTGATAATGTTTTTCTCCTGGTGGGGGACAGGGAGGAAAGGTTAGGGGTAGCTGGGGCTGTCCTGTGCATTGTAGAGTGTTTAGCAGCATCCTTAGCCTTTACCCTCAAGATGCCAGGAGCTTCCCCAGCACTCCCACCTTTAATTTTTGAGAAATACAATTGTCTTCAGATACCGATAAATGTCCCCTGAGAGGCAAAATAGTCCCCTCATTGTGAATCACTGATTTCACTGCTCCTCATTTGAAATATTTATTTTAAAATAGATAAACAGTATAATATGGCATCCTTGTTAGATGAGCAGAGTCTTTTATAGGTCAACTCTTTTTATGGAAAACTTTTGATGTGCTAATTCCCAGATACTTTTGATGATATGATGATGGTGGTCATCAAGATGACAGCAATAACTAATGTTCACTGAACACATCTTTGACAGTCACTACATGAGGGTATTGACGGGCACTATGTTATTTGATCTTTATAGTTCTATGAGGTAGGCCTTATTGTTACCTACCTCCTCTCTTGCAAAATTTAGAAAGCTTAAATAATAACCACTTCATTTGATGGGACACAAAATAAAATAACCATCCTTGAGGAAGATTTTGCATTTCAAAGAAGGTGAGAACTTTATGTTTTCTTTTTTGAAATAGTTTAGAATGTTAGTTATGTTTGTGTGTCAACTTGTAATCTATCAAGGAAACTAATGTGAAATATTTGGGATTTATTTAAGTATTGAACCAGAATTATCTTAAAATTCCAAAGTGAACCTGTTTAAAGTTTAACTGAAAAGACAGTTATGGAACTGGCTATAGTAAAATAAGCATGTGATTATTTAGTTACGATTGGAAGATGCTTTTCTCTGGAATGAAAAATATTTTCTCAGCAAGTTTTTCTCCCTTCTTCTCTCCCCTTTTCCCTCCATTCTTCTCTTTTATCTTTCCCTCCCTCATTCTTTTCTTTTCCATTCTTTATAAAGACACTGTATTATCTCCATAATATAATATATATGCTTGAAATTGGAAAACCATTGAGTTGAGCCACCACTTGTAACTGAATGACTTGAGTACTAATTAATTCTGTTTGCGTGATTCTAAAGCACAAATGTGAATACTGATGTGGCAAAGACCCAATTGTCTCTTTTAGCTATTTCATTCAATTCTAAATCTTATGTTTCCCCTACCTACATAGGCTTAAACATTCTACCTCTCCTACTAAATATAATTTTTAAAATTTTTATATGTGAACTTAGATGATATAAAGTCTATTTTGTCAGTCCTTTAATTGTTTGTAACTCCCCTTTTTCGATAAATGTATTAAGGAATTGAGCTGAATGTGCAGACTACTTCTGTGAGCATTTATTCCAGCATTAGAGCCTGCTTTAAAGCGTATGGCATGTTGAGGTACAGGACTCTTAAATGACAACAGTCAACCTCTATATCCATAGTGATTCAACAGTGATTGCTCCTTATTGCCTTTTAAGTGCATCATAATAAAAATACTGATTGCTTTTCTTCTTTGTGAAGAAAAGATTGTTTTCAAAGCCAGGAGATAAATGAATCTATAATCTTTATAATATGGGAGTATGACAACTTTTTATGGTCACAGAATTTAGTATAATGTTTTGTGTTTCTTAAGCATAATGCCATTGGAAAATTAATGGACTTAATGTCTAAATTATAAAAGGAAAGCAAATTTAGAATGAAGATTATTTGCTAAGCATAATGGTAGGCCAGGCTGGTTACCTCCGTCCCTCATTGTAATGAATTAAACAACTATTTCTAAAATAGTATGACAATCATTTTCATCATATTTTGCAGATATGTGCTTTGCCATTTTTGACCAGAACCTTGGATAGAATGTTAGGCTGGGTAAACATAGCATAGAGAATACTTGATGTTATAGATAAGTGGTATCTTTGTATATTACAATAGGACTCACTCAGAGAGATCAAGTCTTTAAAACACTTAACTAAATGTGTCGAAGAAAAAAGAAAAAGCATAGAAAAAAGAAAGACACTCACCAAAAAAAAAAAAAAGAAAAAAGTCAAAGAGCAAAGATGACAATTCACAAAAGAAGAACTAAAAATTTAAATTTAAAGAAAGCTTGCTTAATCCTGTTGGTAGGTAAAAGTATTGCAAAGTAAAATACAATTAATTCTTGGCTGACAAATTAACAGAAATATGAGGATGGACCTCTGAAAACTGAAATTAACTTTTGGGTGGCAAGCTCCTTATAGTATAGACTTCCCTCACTAGGTAAGTATCCTAGGAACCTATTGGCATCAGTGTACCAGCTAGTGTTATTGTGAGAAGCTGCTTTTGGCTTCAGTGAATTTTTTTTGGAGATTCTTTCAACATGTTTGCCCATTTCATGATGGGTGATTTATGAGCATACCTGCCCATACCGTGCTGAGTGTTCAGCGGTTTTTGACCAAAAATGGCATGACTATCCCCCCCCACCCCACCCCATCTTCCCTATTCATACCAGATCTTGCCCCTAGAAACTATTTTTTATTTCCCTCAAATGAAAAAAGTCCACAAAGGGAAACATTTTAGCTATATGGAAAAGGTGAAACAAAAATGGAAGAAGCTTTAAAAGGCATCAAAACTGACAAGTTAAAAAACTGTTTTGAGCAGTGGAACAAGCGTCTTGACAGGTGTATTGCATCAAATGGAGAGTACTTTGAAGGTGACTAAAATTTAAACATGTAGAAATAAATACACAATTTTTTATAAATAAATTCTGGGGCTTTTTTGGGTCTCCCATGTGTTTAAAACAATAATAATGTCCAACACTGAGATACAAGTTAGTATAACTTTCTAGTGGGGTAATTGGGCAGTAAGGCAATATATATGGTCATGCAATTTTCAAATGCCAATTTAATTTAATTCAGATGTCTAATTTTAAGGAATTTTTCCTAAAATTATGCAAATAGATATGCCCAAATATTTAGCTATAAGATTTTTGCTACTGTAGTGTTATTTATGTTATAAAAACTGTTATATCACCATTATATAATACTGGTAAATTGATGAATCTAGGCATGAATCATCAATGGCTGCTAAAATTGGGGAAAAAAAGCCCATAGAATCTAATAGTATGTATTATCTGAGAGCAGTATACTATACCACTTATGAAATAATCTTGCCAAAACATAGAATGTAAATGAGAACAAAATTCTAAATCTAAGGGTCTATTTCTAGGAAATGAAGTTGACAGAGGAACATGTTAAATGACATCAGTGATAAAGTTGGCAAAATCTGAAACGTGAGAAATACTATAGATTTATAACTCTTGCCTCCAAAAAATAAATTGAAGGAGAAAAATAAATGGAGAAGAATCTATTAACCACTTTCAATGTATGGATCTTATTTGGATGTTGATTTTAATAATCTTGGGAGAAAGAGAGGAAGACAGACGAGAAGGAGCAAGAGGAGAATAAGAGATTTTTAACACCTTTTGAATATTTGATGATATGTAAGAGTGTTAGTATTTTGAAGTATAATAATGGTACTGTGGTCATGTTTAAAAAGGTGTCCTTTTAAAGATAACAGTGAAATATGAACAGATGAAATAATAAGTGGGTTTGCTTCAAAACAATCTGAAAGTGGTACTGGAAATGAGTAACAGTACAGATGAAACAAGATTGACTATGAGTTAATAATTATTGTACCTTGGTTATGAGTAAATGGTAGTTCATGATATTAGTCTTGCTTAAAAACAACATAAGCAACAGCAACAACAACCTCAAATGTTCAACAATATGGCTTTGATTAAATAATTTATGGTATATCTATGAGATAAAATAATATGTAGTCATTCAAATGTTATTTACATTTCATATTATATAGAATGTTAAAATATATCCAGGCATTCAACATGTTCACGGAATATTAATAAATGTAAAAAAGATTACAAAGCAGGTTATAGAGAATAATTCCTTTCAAATGCATAAAATGGAAAAAAGACTCCCAAATTAGTAATAATTATCTATGCACTAGAGGATTATCAATGATTTTAATTTTCTTTTTTGTGTATTTTTCAAATATCTACAGTAAGTATGCATATATTTTGTTATCAGGAAATAAAAATAGTTTAAAAAAAACTTTCTCTAAAAATTATGAAAACAAACTTTTTTTGTGTTCTATAGGAGTACATTTTTAATGAGAACAAAGCATACAATCTTTTGCGGTTATATGTTATAAAATCATGTATTACCATAACTTGTGTGAGAGAAGTCAAGGAAAATTAATTTTGTTATTTGTATCTTGCTTAAGAAGAAATGTAAATGTACATATACACTATATTTGTTTTTTTAATGAGAGTATCAAGAAGAAACCTAATGTTTAGAGAATATGTGGATTAAGCCACATGCATTATCTTGCAATTCTCAGTGCAACCATTTGAGATTGACCTATAGGTTTGTTTTACAGGTGAGAAAATAGAGAAAAAGTTTAGCTGCGTGTTACTGCCAGAGCTGAGGAGCAAGCCAAGAGCCTTCTGGCTTGATCCTAGACCTCCTGACACTATGTAGAAATCTGACCCTTTTGATAGAATGTTTATTTCCTCAGGATCAAAGTATATTACTAAAACATTTTGATATTACCTTATTATGGAAGTAACAAATCACATAATCCACACTTTTGATACTTGTTACCAGTTTTCAAAATATTCTCATCACAGCCAAATTTAAAACTTAAAAATTATTTTATTTAGAAAAAAAGGAAGTGGTAAGAAACATCTAAATCTGTTGCATTGCCTGATAAAAAATGTGATGATCTCCCTTTCTTCTTGTATCTCCCTAGGAGGTGCATCTCAGCGCAGTGGAACACATGAGATGGCACCTGGAGTGGTCAAGGGTCACCTTGCTATGTATTCCTTTTTTTTTTGAGTTGGCGTCTCACTCTTGTTGCCCAGCCTGGAGTGCAGTGGCATGTTCACAGCCACCGTGGCCTCGACCAGCTGGGCGCAGGTGATCCTTCCACCTCAGTCTTCCAAGTAGCTGCAACTACAGATGCACGCCACCACGCCTGGCTAGTTTTGGTGATTTATTGTAGAGGTGAACTCTCAATAAGTTGCCCAGGCTGGTCTCAAACCCCCAGGCTCTCACCTTGGCCTCCCAAAGTGCTGGGATTACAGGCTGAGCCACTGCGCCTGGCCTGCTCTGTATTCTTATCCCAAACGAACTCCACAGATCCTTTGATACCAGCATTTCTGTCAGTCTTGTTGGCTAGTGTTTTTGCTTTTTTCACTTCAAGGAATATCAAGAAACATGTATTAAAGTACAGAGTAGTATCTACTAATTGATAAGCAGGGTTAAATAGCTGTAAAAGGAAGGTCCGGTTAGGAAGGATACAACCATAATAGGTGAACATTTTAATGAGGGAGTTGAGTTTGTCCTGTTGGCACATTCATTTCCTTGCTCCATAAGTTTCTGTTGAGCACCTGTTTTGTGCCAAGCTATCAACTTGGTAAACAGACTCAGAGTAGACCTTCTAATCTTTTAAAATAAGACAAACTTTAAAACATTTTACATAGATATAGACATAATGTTAAGTTCAGCCTCAATTAGCTATTGGTGTGTTGAACTCTTCCACACTTAAAATAGACTAGTATTTATTCATCTGTGACTAGAAAAAGAGAAAGAATTGAAAACACATAAGCTATTTGGGGAAAAAAAGTGCCATGCCCTCTCTTCCTACTTCCTGAGACACACACACACACACACACACACACACACACACTCATACTCATTCCTTCCCTTTCTCTCTCTCTCTCTGTGTATATATATATATACATAATATACTTATGTATATAATATAATATAATATAATATATAACATATATATATAATTTCATAAAAATTAATACATTTTAATCTGTTTTAGAAAACTGTTTTAGAAAATACTAAATATGGAAATTTTGACACTCTGTACCAATGTGCTTCAGAGACAAAGAGTCATGTTATTCACATAGGAGAGTTTAATAGCATACTGGCAGTCCTGTAAGTTTTATTTCCAAAATATATTGACCAAGGTATTATTTTATCAAAATCTTTAACACAGACTTCTCAAATTATAGTGTTTATTCCTATATATGGAATGCCACATCTTGACCAATTTAATTATCTCTTTTCTAATATTTCTATCAAAATGTAAAAATGATATCTGCTCATGTTATGAATTAAAAACCATGAGTAATAATTCTGAAAATTATGGAGACATTTCTTAAAATTCAAAATTTCAAGACGTCTTCATGTGAGATATTCAAGTGGTTAATCCATTGCATGTTTCGCATTTTTGAAAATTACTTGTTCTGTGGCCACTCTTAAATTACTTTTTTTCTCTTTCTAATTTTGTCCATTATTAGAGTTTTCCAAATGCAAAAGAGACTGCATTCTTCTATACTCATGTGCACAATGTATAAGATTAATGAACAACTAAAGCTGTAACTGTCTGTCTTTTACTATGTCGACACTTTTGGCCATCCTATTACCTTTGTGTTTTTGTTCCATAGTAGTTTAAGTCTTAGATCTAAGAAACAGCTTTTTTTCTGAATTGACACCAAAAGTAGGAAATCTGTTTAAACTAGCTTAAGTATGTTTTAAAATATTTTAAACCTTGACAAAATAGGTAGGAATTTCTGCTGTTTTTGCATTAAGAATCATGTGCATTGTATGAGCCTTCTTTTTCTATTTTGATATGGACACCTCTTGTATTTATTAAGTATCAGCATATAGGTTTTATACACTGGGAAAAATAGAGGTGATGCTTAGCTTGATGCTTCAATTTTTTTCTGAATTGAATTGAATTTTAGTTTCGTTTGATTTAATATTACAGTCCATTTTTCTGACAGGTATTAAATGTGTAGTGTTCTATTTATTATAGTTGTGGACATTGTTCTGTGATCATCTTTTTGGCCACTTAAGAAAGAACATGAGTAGGTGAAAGTACTGCAAATACGCTGGTCATTGAACACATCAATGAGTAAAAGGTGAGTGGGTTGCTGATAAATGAGAAAGAAGTACTTTTGCTTCAGTATTTATTGAGGATTGTTTTTTAATGAAGTGTTCTGTCTAGAGTGGAAATACTGCTCTTCCTCTCTCTTCCTAATCTCTTTAGTGGGTCAAGTTGCTATCTGTATCTTCATTATTTAGAGATCTTGGAAAAGGGTGAAGACCTCATCTTAGTTATTAATTAAGTCTTGTTATATATATATATATATTTTATTGGTAGGACAGAGTAGAAATCCACTAATATGTCACAGAAAGAGAGAGTGGAGTATCTACCCATTGTAACACTTGATGGATTTGTGAAACCTTAATATTTCTAACAAAAATCTGGAGGATGTATATCTGTGATAGAGCTTAGAAAATACAATTTTGCACTGTATGCTATGATTACCACGTTGGAGAAATAAAGAACACTGACGCATGCCAAAGCTACAAATGCTCTCCCTTTCCCTGTGGGAAAATCTTGTTGTGTGGGATCAGTTTTAGACATGCTGAGCCTTAGTGAAGATTTGTATTTGCTGTTCTAATTTCTGCAGACTATGCCAACTTAGTAAAAATAAAAGCAAACACACCTAACAATGTATCACAGAAAACACCATTATTTTAATATTAACTGTACGTTTGCATCATTCCAAATTGATTTTCAATGTGGTTTCACATCATTAGCTAATGCTATCCTCCCAACAACTCTGAGGTAGGTAACTTGGGTCTGACTGCTGGGCTCATTTTGGAGGGATAGAGAAGGGCCCAACTCTTGATCTTTCTTACATTTTTGACTATGTCTTCTTTGTCCTATCTCTTCATCCTCTTCTTCTATGTAGCCTTTTCTTGTCTCTAGATAGAAATGCCTGACTCACTCTTGTTTTAAAAGAATGAACAAAACATCATTCCATTCTTCAGTAACCTCCTTCCTTATTGTCCCAGTATTCCCAATACCACCTCCTCTTTCCTTTGCCCTTTATATCTAAATGTCAGGAGAGGGGACTTCACTCACTGTCTGAAGATCCTCTCTTTTGTTCCCTCCTCCTTGAATTTCTTGGTCCTGTTGTGAATTCTCTTCCTTCCTTTCTTCTTCCAACTCTCTTTTTGATCTTCTGCATTTTCTCTTACCTGTTTAAGGAGCTCCTGTTCAATCTCATTTGAGGGTCCGAAACCATATTTTTGTTTCAGTCTCTCTTATATATATACAAAATTTACATACAAATTTTGTATATATATACCGGGGGTACCAAAACATATATATGTATTACTTTTAGTTTGCTGTAATCAGAAGTGTCTGGATGCTGATGGTAACCACTTTGAGCACTTGTAATTGCAAAAGTCAAACGTGACTGGTATCCATCTTTTGTTATTGGTATGTATTGAGTATTATAATTTTAATACAGTTTTTTTTTTTCTTAAAATGGTGTACACATTTTTGGCACCCTCTGTATATGTGTACACACATATATACACACATGAAAGTGAAATAATTTCCATTGTGCTCAAGTCTGTTTCTTTCAAAAAATTTATTTCCAACTTTGTTTAATGATATGATGCTCAGGCCAGAATTTAGAATTCTGGGTCAAGTCTGGGACCCTCATCAGCTTTCAAAATGTTCACTCTTCAGCAACACGTATTTTGCTAATTCTATCCAATTAAAATTCTGTCAATTATAATTGATTATTATTTTTAAAAATTCAAATGTATTTCCTCCTTTCATCCCCATGGGCATCATGTTATTACAGAGTCCTGCTTGCATTACTGAAACAACATGTCAATTGGCATGCTTGCTTCTAATTTTGTTTCTTTCTGAATATCTACACTCCTACCAGAGTGGTTGTGGCGTTTTTAATATTTACCTGTTTAAAACCTATCTATGTTTTTCTTTTTACTAACTTCACAGTGCAAAATTCAAAAGTTTTAATGTTTCACACGAGATCCTTTTTGATCTATTTCAGCACCTCCTTCCAACCCTATATTGCGCTGCATTTCCCTTGCATCTTACTCTCTAACTGCAGGGAAATGCCTGAAGTTCTTAGTATATTCTGTGTCATCTGGCATCCTTGCCTGAAGTGCCCTCTAAACTAGGTTGAATAGTATCTTTCCCAAATTTATGTTCATCGGGAACTTCACAATGTCACTCCATTAGGAAATAAGGTATTTAAAAAATTGTATATATTTAATGTATGTATATACATACATATTGATATTTTGATTTACATAGTGAAATAATTACTAGTCAAGCACAATACCATATCTCACCTCAGATAGTTACTTTTGTGTGTGTGTGTATGCTGTAAGAGCACTTAAAATCTACTCAGCAAGTTTTTAGTACAATATGATTAACTGTAGTTCTCATGCTGTGCAGATCTCTAGACTTATTCATCCTATATCACTGCAGTTTTGTACTCTTTGACCTACTTCTCCCCATTTCTTCTTCCTCCCTGCCTCTAGTCACCACATGTTCTGTTTCTATGTATTTGACTTAAACAAATGCACATTTAAGTGAAATCATGCAGTATTTGTCTTTTTGTGTTTGGATTATTTTACTTAGCACAGTGTCCTCATCAATTTTGTTGCAAATAGCAGCATCTTCTTTTTAAGGCTGAATAATATTCCAGTGTGTAGATGTGTGTATATATATGTATATATGTAGATATATACATATATATATGTATTGTATATATGTACTCACAAATATATGTATGTGTACATATTTATCTCACAGTTTCTTTATCTGTTTATCTATTGATGGATGCTGTGGATGTCATTAGTTAAAATAAAATCATACTTGGGCCAAGCATGGTGGCTCAAGCCTATAATTTCAGCACTTTGGGAGTCCGAGGCGAGAGGATGTCTTGAGCCCGTGGGTTCGAGACCAGCCTGGGAACATGGTGAGACCTCATCTCTACAATAAATCAAAAAATTAGCCAAGTGTGGTAGTACACGCTTGTGGTTCTGGCTGCTTGGAAGGCTGAGGCAGAAGGATCGCCTGAGCCCAACAGATCGAGGCTGTGGTGACTGAGAGCATGCCACTGCACTCCAGCCTGGGCGACAGAGTGAGACTCCAACTCAAAAAGAAAAAAATCATACCTGACTAGAGTGGGCCCTAAATCTAATATAACTAGTGCCTTGAAAGAAAAAGATACACAGAGACCCAGGCACATAGGGGAGGAGGCCATGTGAAGACACATGCATCTGCAAGTCAAGGAATGCCAAGGATTGCCAGCAACTGCCAGAAGCTAGGAGAGAAGCAAGGAATGACTTATCTTTCAGATCCTAGAGAAAGAACCAACCCTGCCAACACTTTGATTTCAGACTTTTAGCCTCCAGAAATGTGGAAGAATAAATTTCTGTTGTTTTAAGCCAACCAGAGAGTGATGATTTTTAAAGGCAGTCCTAGGAAACAAATTTACCCTCTCCAATCCACTCTCAACTGAAACGGCCTTCAGGACATCCTGGATCTGGATGAGGGGCCAGCTTCTGGACATCACATGCTTCTTTATTCTATCATGTTCCTTGAGGGCAACCCATGAACCTCTGCTCTCTGTCTGCAGTGCCCAGTGTAGCAGTGAGTAGCATGTAATGCGATAGGATTTTTGTCAATTAATTTTATCACTGAAATGACAGATTCCTGATGTAAGTTATCACATAGCCCTTTTAACCTTTGTATGTTGTTTAGCAGCATTTTGTCTTTAATGAAAGACCTAGCTGAGGTATCCAGTTTTTACCCTTCATTTTGAGAAGCTCTAATAAATAGCTGGTTGTATTTTAGGGACAAAATGCTGCAGTCAATTGAAAAACCAGTGTGGACATTGGTTACTGTCTCATCAGAGATAGATTTTTCATGTTGGATAGCTGGCTCTGTGACAGAGCGATGGAAGAGGTTTAAATATGGAGAATAGACTAGGCCCCTTGTTGAGGGAGTGGAAATGGGAGATAGAACATTGCAATGAAACTTGAGGACATCTAGGGACTTTCTATTCAGAGTATTTGAACGAGAATAGCAGCTACTGTAGAGCAAAAGATGTGTCTTTTCATGGTCGAGGCTTTTATAACAGAAGAGATTACAGAGAGGCAACCATACAAATTTGCTTAATATAAGTTTTAGTTGACAATGGAGCCTTCATAAGGAAATGAACACCCAGAGAAAAAGGGCAACTTGTGTATTTTTATGCTTAGGTTTGATGCAGAGTGGTATGATTGGAAAAAGGGAGTATAATCTAATGGTACTAGACTGGGGGGAACTCACCAAAGCCTGTTTGCTTAGATTCTTCTCTGTGCCGCTGTGTCTTCAGAGATAACATCCTTTTCTCTAAGTGAAGAGAAGGTGCTTTTGGAATAAGGATCTTATGACCTGCTTCAGGGAAGAGGGGCAAGAGAAGATCAGAGACCTTCCTAGGTTTTATGACCTGCTATCAGGGAGAAGTTTAAGAAAAAGAGGAAGATGCCTTTCTGCTTTTGCTATTTTTTTCAAATGCCAAGGTGCCATATTTGGGGGTAACATTTCCTGAACCCTGTCATCACAATGACTTGTAATAGGTTCTTGGAAGGTGGGTACCTTCTTACTCTTGGTGTTTCTTTTCTATGCTCATCTTCCACCCCTCAAATCCCCCTTGCCCCTCCGCCCTTTATCACCATACACACATAGAAAGTTAAATCTGATCTGCTTTTTCTGAATGTCCCTCAAGTATTCCAGTTTTCTTTCCCATAATTGGTCAATCTTTGTTGTGTCCTTTTACTCTTCTCTTATAGGTGATTAGAAGTAAAAGATGAGATGAAAATTATTTTTGCTCTATTACCAATTCCATTCCCGTTTGATTCATCAGAAGACAAAATAAATCTCAAAAATATTAATGAATTTGATGGTTCCATTGCACATCTAGAGAAATTTATCTTACAAAAAATACACATCAATTATTTGGTTAACTGATGAGAAACTAAAGGCCAAGTTTGGAAATTGTTCAAGTTTTCTATGAATATTCATAAATAATTAACTTGCATCTCAATTTAGAAACTAACAACAGTTCTTTTTTTTTTTTTTTTAATATCTGAGTTAATTATATGCTGAGGTCTAGTTGCTGGGTCTTCTCTCCTAGTGGCAATTGACTAACTGCAGTTGGTGACAATAACCCTGCGCTTCTGTGGCTTTCACCACATCGCTGTGTGGCTGGAGGAAGACAGAATGATGCTTTTTGAAGGGCAGTAGCTTCCTAAGAGATGCTTTCTCCTCTTCCCTACTCCCAATCTTTTCCTTTGGGGGTACATTTCTTTCTTTCTATACTTTTAACTGAAAGTGCAAAGAAAAAAAAGTGTGCAAGATAAGAGACAGGGGGGAAAAAAGGAACCTGCCCTAAAGTAAACGGTGAAAAACTAGACGTTTCATCCTCCTGGAATTTTTAACCTTATGAGCAGCCACAGGCTAAGTCCTGTGAGAGATACAGGGATTGCAAGCTCCGGGGGGGGGGGGGGGGGTGCGGGGGAGACGGGGGGTGTGAAGAAGAACAGGGTCTAGCCGGGGAGAAAGGACTCCTGTGCTCTGCGAAACACGGCTGCATGGAAGAATAATCAGAGCCCCGGGCTGCCAGAGGGAGGCCATTTGGGGGACTGCCCCTTTTGTCTCCTCGCCTAGTACGGGCTGGAGGATGGAAAAATTGTGGACAAAGGGCCTGAGGAGGGCGGAGGGTAGAGTATGAACTCTTCAGGCGGCTGCTTTCAGCTTTATTTACTGTGCCATCTTTGCGCCAAAGCCGCCTGTCCAGGTCCGAGCCTGGGCTGGTGCCGACTGCGGGGTAACACTGCCATCTAGTGGCCGCCTCACCCCTGCGGGCTGCTCTCTGTGCCCTCTGGCTGGCGCGGTTGCTCCCTCGCCTCCCTCTCCTCCTCTCTCTCTCCCTTTCTCTTTTGCTCTCTCTCCTCCGCCTCTCTCTCTCTCTTTTTAAAAAAGGTTTTTTTATCCCGTCAAGAAAGAAAAAAAAAAACCTGGCTCTTGGAAAACAACCAACTCTGTTGGAACTCAGAGATAATAATCAGTTTCTCTGGGCTTGTGAAATTGGCTCATTAAGCGTGCTTTTTAACAGAAAATATTGGAAGCGATTAAGTCTGCTTTACTGAGTGGGCATGAAATGGCCAACCTTCGGCCACCCACAGCTCCTAGGTGCCTGGCGCCGTTTTATGCATGCAGCGTAATGTCTTTACTTGAAGTGCTGTTTATTCATCACCTGCTTATTTATCTCTTTGCATTTGGCAGGCACATCGATCAATGTTAAACTGTCACACAAGGTTATTTTTCTTTTACATAACAGTATAGGCCTAAGGTAGTGGCATATTAAAAGTAATAACTTTCTAACTTGTAGCTCAAGATGACAGCCCCATTTGTACCCGAATATATTACAGCAAGGAATTCCTCATTCCATTCTCCCTCCCCCTCCCTCCACTCCTGGAGTATTCAGCTCTTCCAAGGTCAGAGGCTTCATTCCACCTAGCTTCCCTCCCACTTTGCATACCACTCAGTTTCCCCTTCACCTCCAGTTATCTCCAGCTTTTAGGCTGATAAGCCCGCAGAGAACATTCTGTCCACCAGGTGTACACATCTTGCTTGTCCCTCTTTATGATGACATTTACCCCTTTTGCATAAAGAAGTGGTGGCCAACTGATCTCTAGAGAAGAAGTAAAAAAGCTCCTTCATATGGTGGCAAAGGCGGTAATGGCTTTATTTCCATCTCCACAGCCATCCAGTAAATGTAACAGTGTATTTTGCTTTAGTGTTATAATAGGCAACCGCAGGCGTGTGAAAAAGAATAAAACACATCTGAAAGCAATAGTATTGCTTTAAAGCAACTGGTGTTGGTTTGGGGCTTTTAAATATGGTTGCTTCCCTCCTCTTTTCTTTGGTTTTTGGTTGGTTTGTGTTGCTTTCAAACTTCACGCAGTTTGTGATACCTCCTTTTTTGGCAATTGGCCAAGCAAGCTTTCTTTGTGCAAACAGGTTTTCTTTTTCTTTCTTCTTTTCCTCATTCCAGTCTAGCCTAAAAATGCCTACAGATAGAATATCAGATATTTTTGGTATCAAATTTCAAAGTGGCCCTTAGAATTTCTTCCTCCCCTTGATCTCTCAGACTTACTCTGTTGCTAAATATGTCTTGGACAGTGACTTTCTGATACAGTGCTTTGATTCTTATGTACACAGGAATTAAGCAGTTTGGCATCATGGACACTGTTGTACAACTATTCTTGTGACATAAGGTACCTCACCCATTCTGGTAGTCTATCTTTGGGTGTGCCAAAATAGCTCATCTAGGACGTATGAGGAGGAAAGTGTAAGTAGTTAAACAAATATGGCCCAGTAGGCCACTGAATTACCTACTTTGGAGGTTCACAAGCTTGGCATCGAAGCTGGCCCACCTTTTGGATTTGCTTATGTGTTCCGATGCATAGAAAGATGATGGAATATAGATCTATGGCGATTTATTTTATCATGGGTAGCACAGCCCCAGAAAAAAAAACCATGTCCATTAAAAAAAAAGCAGCCCGGCCTGTGTCTATGCTCCCTCGATCAATATTTGCATTAAAGTGGTTTAAATGTATGTGGCTCGGCGGCTGTCCATTCTTTCAACCTGACCTGCTGCATTGATTAGGGCTAGTGATAGAGGGGGTAAGAGCAAATCAGGCGAGGAAAAGAATTAAAAGGAAAAAAATAGAAGAAAATGAAAGCTGTCGCTATGAGTCCTGCAGGAGATATACTTTAAGCCACTCATGGATGCCATGTTTACCCAGCAGCCTACTCTGCAGGAGAATGCACCCTCTCCATCTTTCTCATAGGGCTATTTAGTCTTTCAAAAACCAACACAAAGATTTCTAGTTGCCCCGTCAGACTGGGCAACTCATCAGCTAATGATTAACAGCCCAATGTGTCCAGGCCATTCCCTGGATTTAGCTACTTTGCTTTATTTTTTCTTTGTGTCTTAACCGTCCATATGGGTTAGTCTGGCTAAAAAAAGCTCATGAATAACGATGATAGCCATTACTTATTAAATGGTGATTTTGTACCAGATACTGCTGAGTGCTTTGCGGGTATCATTGAAATTGATCCTTTAAAACAGCCTTATGTGGTGTTCATTCTGATCTCATTTCCACTTGGCATCCAAGGGTGGATTGTAACTAGTTCTTAGTCAAACCACCAGTAAACGACAGTAGCTTTTCAAATCTAGGTCTCTGATTCCAAAGCCCTGACTCTTAACCATCGGTTTGGGTGATGCTGAGTTTGGGAATTGTTTTTCTCTGTTGGGATGTTTTCTCAAAGTAAACATCACACTGAACATTGTATATGCAGAGATATAATGCCCACTTGATGTAATTGGAACCCATTGTTGCATCAGCCTAGACACTTTCAATTATTTGGAGCACAAAATATTTTTAGTGGAAACTTGGATGGGAATTGATCTCATGGAAAAGGCCAGGCAATCCTAAGAGCAGAACTACCACATGTTGGTACTTTGTTCACCTTCTGCTCTCGCGGAGACATAGCCCATATACTTCTTGCTTTTTGAAGTGAAACAGTCTTCAGAAACATAGAAGTTTCTGAGGTGAACCACTTCAGGGAGCTCATTTGGGGTTTAACTGGACCTGGAGTTTGAGGACTATAATATGTGTGTCTAGACATATAATTGGCAGTAAATGAATACTTGTTCATATAATATTCAAGACGTATGTGTTGAATAATTACTGTTGAAACCTGTGCTGGATGAGATATTTCTCAATATTTAAGAACTGATTTTATAGTTAAGGATAAAAGCAGACAAGTGAAATAGTTAAATTACTTCACAAGACAGTATATGCTTTCCTGCCATCTGAGCCTTAGAGAAAGTAAATTTAGGAGGAATGTAGAAAATGGAGAGTGTTGAGAGATGGAATGTTTGGGGAAGACCTTACAGAGTTGGTTGTGAAGATGGATGGCTAGAACATAAACAGGAAGGTAGAAGACATTCAGAAAGGAACTCAGAAATATATAAGTACAGTTTGGAATTTTGGGGATGAGTATCCCTGCTCAGGTTCATGTTTGCTGGTCATGGCTGTTGGATAGAGTTAGTCCTGACTGCAAAGACCTTGAAGGTCAAGATTGGGCATTTGAAGTACTTTTGAATTAAGTGTCTTATTTTATTGTCTTGGGGAATCAGGCAAATTTGTCTGCTGAAATTACAGCTTAGAAATGTGACCTACTTAGGGCATTTCTTGAAGCATTGGAGTTTCAAGCAAGCCCTTCCCTCTAAAGCAAGAATCTCTTGATACTTTCATTTTCTCAAGGATGAAAAGAAATTAAAAGTAACACATGTGAACATTTTACTTATGAGGCGATCTTGAAGTAGGAGAATTATCTCAAGAGAGAAATAAAAAAGTGAAAGCAATTTTCCAAATCTGAAATTGTTAGAGCGATGAGTTGACAAATTTGCTTTTTACCAAAACTGATACTTGAAAATCTGGCTTATCAGAGAGATAAATTTGTGTGCAAGGATTTTCTGTAAGATACTTTTAAATAGAAGTTCCTTTGTGTATTTTTAATATGCTTCAATGTACTAACCTAAACACAGACCAATAAAAAAAAAATCCAAACAAACAGAAAGCCTGACTTACAGTTTTTAAAGAAAACATAGCTTATCAACCAGTTCATAAAGCAAGGTAAATACTTACAGGTTGCTGCCACAACTCAGATTGAGCTGGGTAATAATGCCAGCGCATTATAAAGTCACAAGTAAACTTCTGAATTTAGGAAGACACTACATGCTTAGATCAACCAGCTCCAGGGGAATTTAGTTCACATGTAAAAAATTGGGTTCAAAATAACAGGGAGAATAATAACTCCCTGGGCACTTTAGGATGAGCCTCTGTGATAGGTCCATTTAGGGATCTAACATTGGCCTATGTCCTCTCATTTTGAGTGAATCCGTTTGTTTCATCTCCTGCTTTTCTGACTCTTCATTTAAGGATGGAGTACCATCCTAATCAGTGGTACTCTAAGAGTGGTACATGGAAAAGCAGCATCAGCATCTCAGGAGACATTGCTAGAGATGCAAATTCTTGGACCTCACCCCTGAACTACTGAATCAGAAACTTGGGGGTGGGGGGCTCAGCAGCCTGTGCTTTAACAAGCCCCCTACGTGATTCTGATGCACACTCAGCTTGAGAACCACTGTCTTAACTTCATTCCCAAAATACATCTTCTGATGCCAGCACTTAAAATGTTATAAATACTTTTGATTTAAATCGAAGGACAGTTTATTTCTGCACAGATAATTTCAAAGCACTTTGCTTTTATAGCTCTGCTGCTTTGCATAGTCTTCTGTGTTTTCCTTCTGGTGGCATGTGCAACGTCTCCCTGTTCTGCCAAGGTTTTACCTTCTGGCTTTATTTTGGACCCAGCTGTGTGGTTTGCCTCAGGTTTTCCGAGCAGAGCAAGGTTGTAAGGACTTCTTTTTTTTAAAATGGCAATTTGCCATTCAGGGTTTTTTTTGTTTTTGTTTTTTGTTTTAAATGAATTTCTGTATTTGAAGTAGTATTCTAGGTAGGTCGGATTGCTTGTAGTTTGATCATCAGATAATAAGTTAAATGATATTTATATGCCACTTGAAGTAAAAACTCTTTTTAGTTAGATAAAGACTGGTAAGTCTCAAAATAATCTTTCTCAGGGATCATTTAATTTCAGTTGGCTTAAGATGCTATTTGTATTAAGTTAACAGGGTGCTAATTTAACATAGGTTTATAGGCATTTGAAGCCATTTTCATTCATTAAGAAAAATATCTCTCTAGATTAGATTATCATAAGAGTTTGAATAGCAATAGGGATTCCTCTATCCAGGCCTGAGGATTTTCCAGATGAGTGCACATTCTGTTTCACTGTACTATTGCAAAGTACAGAATTTTAAAAAATTTTTCTATGGAGCAGGGCACTGACAGTGGCACCCAGCTTTGCCCTGGGCAGGATAAAAACACCAGAAAAAGGAAAGCCTCCACATATATTCTGTGTTCTATTCAAATATTGAATCTACAATATGTCATGACTTATAACATTCTAGAACATGTGATAATTTCCAGATTCTGATTTATAATTTTCTGAATATTTTAGATATTAGATCCAGTGTCAAATTTGTTTTTTTATTTGAGTTTTTAAAAAAAATATTAAGTTTAGTGAGACTTTTGCAGCCTGAGTGCATTCAATGGTAAAACATGCATTAAAAAACAAAAACAAACAAAAAAAATTTTGTATCCCCATTTAGTTTCCCCAAAGGCATGAATTATAGAAGTTCTTAGAAAATTATTTAATTTCTTTTGAAGGAGAAGGAAAAGGCTTTCTGTTTGGTGTATTGAACATGCCCTGACTGTTTAATGCACTCTCTTAACTAGGCTGCCTGCTGCCCCTGAAGTCACTTAAAAGCAATTGGAGACTTGTTCCTTTCCTTTGTTCCCTCCCTGATTTTCCTCTCCCACTTGTGAATCTCCTAGTTTCCTTGGTTTCTCCGGCTTTGACTCTCAGGGCTATCTAAACACTTGGAGAGAAATTATCCTCTGGCCACTTGAAATTCACTTATCCAAGTTTTGGCCTTAGAGCTCTGTACTAGAAGCCAACATTCTTGTACCTGAGGACAACACTCTTGATAAACCCCTGTTTAAAATGATTCCAACAAGCTTAACCTTTGGAGCAAAAGAGGAAAATGGAGGGATTCCAAGGATATGATGATGAATCAGTACTATCTGGACATAATGGACTTTTCCGTCCATCTAGGCTCTTTTAGTCTAGCAAAATATTTGGAAATCTTTTAAAAGAATGAGTTGTGATATTATAAAACACATCTTTATATAATTTTTACTTTTTGTGATAGAAGATACATGATTAATTTAGAACTTTAATCATATAAATTTGGCCATAGATTTACTTAAACTGAATAAGTTTCAAATAATCTCTCTCTCTTGCTTTACATTTCAAAGGTAAGAACTTCTAACCATGTAGCAGAAATGTTTGAATTGATTGGACCCCATAATGTTTCTGAGATCAGTGGTGCCCATGTAGAGAAGATTCTTGGCTTATCAGAAAGGTTGGGAAGTAGAAGTTACAGAGATAAAAATCTACATGCAGATATTGTATTACTATTCTTTTTTTTGCAACATTTTAGGTTTTATGTAATATAAATCTATTTCTAAAATTCAGCAAAGTGTCATTAATATATGATGCTTTTAGCAACCTTCCTGATGGTTGAAGGCAGAACAGTACATTCCCTTAAGGAAATGAAAGCTTTTCTGAGAGGGTTTCTGACTTCCATGGAAATGTGTATTGAAGGTCTCAGGAGATTGTAGGGCCAAAATAATAGGCAAGATTAACCTGAAATGGAGGTTATGAAAGGCAAGCAAATAACACAAATATTATAATAAGTTATGCAAATTAGGTTTAGAATATAACTTTTCTGCAAACCTTGATTTTATCAGTTTAATTCCTAGAGTACCAATTTAATTCTTACCATGTATTACCTATTGAATAACCTGGGCTGTGAGTAAAAAAAGTCCAATCACTTTCTAGTAGAACAATAATTAACTTGCCTTTAAATTCCTACAGCTATTTTGAACAGAAAAGTCTTGAGAGATCAGGTAAGACATTCCCTTAGTTTCTAAGAGAAACAAGAATAGTTAAGATAACACATTTAGACAGAACTGGATTCAAGTTCAATATTTTCTAATGTGTAATTGGTATTAGATTTAATTTAATTTGAATATATGTCTTTTTAAATTTGATATACTCATAGAAAAGGGGCTGGCCAACTATGGCTCATGGACCAAAATCCAATTTGCCCCCTTTTTTTGTAAATAAAGTTTTATTGGAATTCAATTATGTTTATTTGTACATATATTGTATATGGCTTCTTTCATACTGCAAAGGTGGAATTGAGCAGCTATAAGAGATCACATGGCCTGTAAAATCTAAAATATTTATTATCTGACTGACTCTTCACAGAAGTTTGCCAACCCCTATCAAAGATGTATTTTATTGATCTTGGGATTCCACTGCCCGTTTTTCTTGAATGAAGTAGGTTTTTGGAAATTGGAGAAAATGTAGTCTTACATGGTGAAGGAGCATCCTACCCTGGTAGTTGAATTCTCTTTGCATTTCTAGCACTTCTCTCTCTGTCAACATCAGTCTTGTCACTTCTCTGTAATAGGAGAAAGCTGTTTTTTTGATTTCCAAGGTTGTTCCCTTCCTCCTTCCCTCTCTTCCTTCATCTCTGTCTGTCATTCAAATTGCTCCTTGTTATATTCACTGAGTAGTCTTCCCTAACCACTCCTGCTCCAGTTACTTTCTCTGTCTTCTGAACTCCATAGCTTTGGAACAAATATTATATTGTGTTGTATATTATTATTTTGTTTGTTCTATACTATTTTAAATTATTAGCTCCCTGAGACTAGTAATTACATTTTTATTACCAATATCCTAAACAGTTGAATTTGAAGTAGACAGTAAATAATTATTCTTTTATTTGTTTGTTTTTTGAGATGATGGAACTTGCAGGACTTATAAACAATTGTTCTGCATGTCCTAAAAGGACTTGGACCCAATGTTATTTGCACTTATTTAAAAACTTTGCTTTAAAAATGAAATTAATTAAGAAATTAATAAAGTTATGCTTTATTAGGAAAAGCAATTGTAGTTGGGACAGATCTTCATGTATAGATATAAGAAGTAGATGGACCTATATATTAGTCCCAAGAGGAGGAATTAGAGATGCAGTGAATTGGTTATTCTGCCCAAATAATGGCTGCGCGAGCTGATAAATCTATATGGGAGAGCTAACATTGATATGCCTAAGTCAGACTGAAATGGCTAATTTTCTGTACAGGGATAAAAGTGAAAATGTTTGATAATGCTTTGTGCATCATAGTATACAAACAAAACCCATTGATTTATGATGGGAGTTTGCTGTTGTTATTGTTGTTAATATTGTTGATTTCCTATAAGGTGCTTCAACATTTATTAGAAAAATATAAAATATGTAGTCTTTCTTTTGTCCAATGTGATGGAGCCAAAATGGACTGCTATCCCATTTATTTTCCTCCCTAGGGTATTTATCTATTGGAAGAATCAGGTTAAACCTGATTTAATCATTGGAAGAGTGTTTGAATAAGGTATATCCATGCAGTTGTTTTTATTATCTTTTCACTGATATTTAAAATAAGGAAAATCATTTTATCACTATTGTGGTACCTTTGGTACCTTTGTTATCTGATTTAGAGATCAAATTAGTTTATTTAGTTGTTAGAAATAAGTATACCTTATTGTGCAAAAGACTAGTTAAAGCATCAGCATGCAACAGTGGTAGTTATTTGAACTAGATCCAACATTAAGAGATAGACTCATTTAATGGGAATGTTTGAAAATACAGGAGACTATACCATACTTTTTACCAATTTTAAGAGCATCAAGCACTGGCAGCAATTTGTATACCTTCCTGTTTCACAAATGATAAAACATGTTTTAAGAAGAAAAAATAATTTCCTAATGATCACAGAAGAAGTTGCCTTTTCTGATTCAACAATGACCTGGAATACCTACCAGTAGAGAATAAATACTGTACTTTTTAACTTCATTTTAAATTACAGTTGACCCTTGAACAACATAGATTTGAAATGCGTGGGTTCACATATATGCAGGTTTTCTCCTGCCTCTGCCATCCCTGAGATAGCAAGACCAACTCTTCCCTATTCTTCTTCCTTCTCCCTAGCCTACTCAGTGTGAAGACAACGAGGATGAAGACCTTTATGATGATTACTTCTACTCAATGACTAATAAAGATATTTTCTCTTTCTCATGTATAATTTTCTTAATAACATTTTTTTCTAGCTTATTTTATTGTAAGAATACAGTATATAATACTATATGTGTTCATTGGCAGTATATTATTGGTAAGGCTTTCTGGTCAGCAGTAAAGTTTTTGGGGACACAAAATTTATTAGATTTTTGATGGTGCAGAAGTTGATTCCCTAGCCCCCAAGTTGTTCAAGGGTCAACTGCAATTTGTTGGATTCACACAAGTTTCTGCCTATGGTCCAGAACACATAGTTGAGATCATCTCAGATCCCAGGAAGCTGGATGTATCCCTTAGTCCATGAAAATAATAATTTATGAAATGTACTCATAAGACCCATTACTGTGCCTACCCAATTTTGTCATTCAAAAAGTGGGTTGTGTTTATTATAGCCATACTTAAGTTTTTCACTAAGTTACCTCTTAATAATGAAATAATTTCTGAGTCTTTAAAGCCATTTCCTGGATGTCCAAAGTAAGTTTCTATGTACAAGTCTTTTAGGTATTAAAGAATGATATAACTTTTTAAAGAAAATGTGTAGGTTAAGTGCAATGTGTCATGTTTTTTGGTTTAGGAAATTGAAGACAATATGGAGTGAAATAAACTTGTTGTTTCATTTATATACTGGATAAAAAAATTTGCCTAGAACTTAAGGATGCTAGAGGTAATTGTCTAGAATTTAGGGAAGCTAGGGGTAATTGAATTAATTGAACATTCAATTAAAAATCTCATGCCAGTTAGAAAATGTCTTAGCAATTATTCAAATAAGAATCCAAACCAGTTAATATGACATGACTGTGGTTGAATAGGACAAAGAAAAAGTATGGAGAAAACAACATCTTATGACATAATGGTTACACATATACCAACATGCTGAATTAATTTTCCATTTGACTTCTAAGTATAAGAATGGCAATTAGAATAGCAAAGTAAATAAATGGATAAATGTACCATTTATGAATACGAGGACTGAAGTAGATGGTGTTTAGGAATTTTTGAGTGACATTTCATGATACAGACAGAAACTTTGCCTTTGAGATGAGATGTGAAAGAATTTAGTGAACTCTCCTTGTCTGAATCAGATTGATATTATTCATCCCAGGATCAGAAACCAAATTCTAGGCCATGAAAGGCCAGATCAGAAGGACACAATTCCTTTGCCTTCTCCTTTTCTGACTTCTCTGATCTTCTCTTCATCTTTCCTATCACTCCAACACCCATGGAGACTGGGAGAAGCTTGAAGGAAGGACCCTTTTTCTTCCATCCTGCTCCATCCAGTTGCTGCCACCCTGGATTTGATGAACGATGACATGACTGTGTATTTTCCAGCCTTTAGGGGAACTGCCTTGGCCCTGTCTGTCATACCAGTAAAATACAGTTTTCCACCAACCATTTTTCAGCTGATGGAAGAACAAAATCATTGAGTCATAAAACTCATCTGGAGTTCAAATCCATCTTTGAGAAAAAGTAAACTGTTGTTCTTGGATGAGCCCCAGAGACCACTGTTTAATTTCTCAGTTCATTTTCCCCTCTTAGCTTATGCATGTATACTGGTCCCTCTATAGTCCCCTTATGAAACTGTGAGTTTTTTTAATACCACAAATGCAGGGGGAAGAAATCATTTTTTTGGTAAATATTCTTTCAGTAGAATTGCAATCAATGTAGTCAGAGCTAACAAGCAGATGGATGTATTTGAATGCCATTATCTTGTGTACAATGATATTATCTGTTTCATGAAAAATTCAGCAGTTTGGGCTGCTTTCGTGAAGGGAAGATGGAAGTAAAAAAATAGCAAGAAAAACATGATCAGACTCAGAATCCCTGAGGGGGTCCCATTGCATCATTTAGCAGGAGAATGAGCAATGCAGGAGGAGCAGTGATGGTAGAGTTGCTGTCTGTGCTCCTTATGGCATTCTTGGCTTCAGGTCCCACTCAAGCCCCACAGCTGTAGGTGGGAGCTCCTGGGCCTGCTAAAGCATCACACCGTGACATTTTTATCATCCGTCTAAGAGAAGAAAATAAATTTGCTAACAGAATAGAGCTGGCAGGCTCATACTACCTTGTCACATTCCAGACATCTCCTGGTCTGGCCCGAGCCAGAGGAAAGTGAAGTGTGGGCCAGAACGTGTATGATGGACACGGAGTAGACTTAAATAGTTAGGAGAAGAATGTGGGTTTGCTGAGAGGAATATGAATATTTTTACTGGAGATTTGAGAAATGAAAGCACTTGAGCTGTGGGGAAGCTGTGACCTCAGTTTTTTTCTATGGGCCAAGTATATAACGACAAGAATATAACGACAAGAAAATGGAGTTAAAAATTCTGCTGATTTTTTTTTTAAGAAAGAAAGGAACAAGAGAGCTTTTATTTTGTTTTGAATAATGCAAACTTTTAGGAAATAGAACCCCAAAACAGGCCCTGTTGCCCCCCCCCCATCAGTTTTCTATTGCCTAATGATTGAAATACAAACTCCTTAGAGACTTTATTCAAAGTGACATCTACCTAATTCTCTAAATTGGCTTTTTTTTTGTTGTTCTATACCTTAATCTATGTTCCTTTAAAATTTGGCCTAGAAAAATCCTGTTCCAGTGTCCTAAGCTCTGGGGTTTTTTTTTTTGGTACCTTATCCTTCTATAAAAAACAAATTTCAAGTTTCATTATTTTGGTGAGGGTTTCCTGGGTGACTGTTTTCTTTCCTGAATGTCTATTACAGATGGTTTGTACCTTGCATTTCTTGCAGTTCTCATAGAGCAGGCACCGTCTTGTGTTATTGCTTGTGACATTTTGCATGTCCCAGTCGGGCTATAAGTCACTTGAGGTTAATCCTAGTGACTCCAGTACAAAATAATATCCCTTAAATACATCAGACACCCATAAAGCGTAACTTATTGGTAATACTGATGAAGAATGGCATAATTCATGTTTTTTAAAAACCAAATTGTGTGAATGATGACATGGACATTTATAGGGAATGCAAAGTTTCCTATCAATATTTTCCTTTATCTTAATAAGAACTTTTAAAACATTGCTTTTGATTTCCTCCTAGGGTTACCTCAGTTAAGAAAAAAATTAAAAGAAATGAAAATTATTATGTAAATTAAGTTTTTCTGGGAAAAATAATACATGATTAACAGATTGATGCAGGTACCCTCAAAGAAAATTTTGAGAAGCACAGAGCATATACATAGGATATGCACAGATAAACACACACATGAACTTATATTATATCTAAACAAGTTACCTAAATCAGTTACTTCTATTGTAGTAGTACCAGGGGTATTGTATGAATAAGGTTCGCTCTGGGGGAAATATTGCCTCACAAAATGTTGAAGCCCTATTCAGATATGTGCATGGTCAGAAGGAACAGTCATGATCCTTTCTGGCCAACAGGTTTTTCAATGTGTAGATTCCACAGTCTTAATCTTCTTCTTAACCCCTTCTATGTACTCCTTTTCCATGTATTTTCTTTTTCCTTCCCAGTCTTGAGATTTTTCTCACCTTGATTCATCTCATTGTATCTTCCTTTTTTCATCTTCTTTTTCTCTCTTAGCCAGTAATGACAATAAAATTTCATTATTTATAATTATTTAATAGTTTTATTAAAATAATAAGTAATTTTAAAATCACTGGGATGATATTACATCATTTTCTTTTTTATCTGCTGCATTAAAATGACAGTGTATTTATACCTCTACATATTTCATTAGCAATTAAATTAACATGAATTTCCTTCATTCTAATATTAATAGTTTGAATAAAGTATCTTTTAATTGTTTCCCTCTAAGTGATGCATCTGGAGAAGTGATGAAACACAAGATTTTTCTTCATGATAACAAATGTAAGCTGGGCTCGGTGGCTCAACCTGTAATCCCTCGCTTGGGGAGTCTGAGGTGAGTGGATTGCCTGTGCCCGCGGGTTTGAGACCCGCCTGGGCAACTTGGTGAGACCTCATCTCTACAATAAATGAAAAATTAGCTGGGCATGGTAGCGCGCACCTGTAGTTCCAGCTACTTGGAAGGCTGAGGTGGAAGGATCGCCAGAGCCCAGCAGATCGAGGCTACAGTGGCCGGGAGTGGCCACTGTACTCCAGTCTGGGTGAGAGTGAGACTCCAAGTCAAAACAAAAACAAAAACCAAAACAACAATAAAAAAACAAAAACAAATGTGGTCATTTTTATTTTAAAAAATCTCTCTCTGCTATAGGGTAAAAATGAAGCTGGAAGCTAGATATTTTATAGCTATGTCTTTTATAATTTGTAGGTGAATGAGAGCATTACATTTAAAACCATGTAAAAATCTAGTGGAAATGATTGCAAAAATAGCTAAAAACAGGTTTATTTTGTTTGTTTTGTGGGATGCTAACTGTGTATAGTACTTACGCAAAATTCTGGCAAATGGAAAGCACTAGAAAATAAAAGATTAACAAATCATCTTAAACTATGTAAGTCAATGAGTTTTTAAATAAAGAAATCATATTTGCTATGTTTATTGAGTACAGATAATTTGAATATAGTAACAGAAATATCTGTGAGCAGAAGTGGAAAATAGGTATTTAATATTCCTTTTTTCTGATTTGCTGACTTGTAAATATGTTAAGGACTGTGTCTTTAAATTTGGCCTGGTGTACTAGATAAACTATAGAATACAAATTTCATATACTGTTCTTGACCAAACATGAAAAATCTCCAGATTTAATGAGATTTGCATTCAGAACAATGGCCAGTTGTTGCAATGACAATAGATGGCACCTGAGTATAAGATCAACAAAAACATGCCATCATATTTCTGGATGCAAATTTTAAAGAAATGTGCTCCTGTGGTTAGCATGACTGTTGGTGAGACTGAGATTCTCATTGTTCTGACTGAGAAGGCGAGGTCTGTGTTATACTTTTTGTTGTATCAGAACTCCCAATACAGGGGAGGGCTTTATGCAATACCATTTTCAGAGCATATGAACTTTAAAAATAGAGATAGGCTTTTGCTCCCTTCCTGTGAAATGTTACCCGAACTCTAAAATAATGTAATGTATCTTTAGACCTTGAATCAAGAACATTATGTAAATATGTTATTTTAAATTCTCTATTGCTGTATAATAAATTGAGGAGACTACATTGGTGTTAACTTGCCATTCACTTAGCTCTCAAAATGACAGCTTTCACTCCAAGACTTGTAAGCATTGTTATTCGGCCTATCCCATCATTATGAACAAATTAAAATTCAAGATAGAAATATTGCTATCAGTTGAGAAAGCTGCCAGCTCTTTAAGAAGAGACTATCTTTCATGATAAAGACAGATTTTACTCTTTGGAGCAAAAAACTGCTGCTATACATTCCTAATTTTGTCTGATTTCACTGTTTTCCAGAGACTCAAGGAAGGTTAGAAAGTAAGTTATGGGATTAAAAAAAAAATTTAATCTGAGTTATAAAGGAGCTTGGAACCACACCACAAGCATCATAATTAACTTTAATAATTATAAATGTAAATGCAGACAAGCCACAAGGTTTTAATGGTGTGCCACATGCTTCTGCTAATTATTTTAGAGTTTGGACACATTCAGTGCCAGCTAATTATAAACCCTGCTATGGAAATCATCTGTTTATATTAGACTTATTGATCTCTAGTGTTTAAGCAATATGAAAAGGGAAATCTACAATGCTGGACCATCTGCTTTGTATTCCTAATTGCTTTTAAGGAATCAAATATATAAATAGTCAGCTTTTTATATATTGGGCTTCTAACTCTTTCAAGAGACATATTGTACAAACCCAAGTGAATTTAAAAAAGCCTGTTTGGAGTGTTGCTTCCCTAGCTCCTCTCAAAGACCCACCACCCCTTGCATACATCATGCCCTCCTCTGACCATTTTGCAGCTTTCCAAATAACCTATGTTTCTCCCAGATCTCACAAACTGATCAAGATAACTGAGACTTGAGATGCTTACCCCCTTTTAATTACACCTTTTCTTTTACTTCCTATGAACAAGCCCTCTTCCCCATCCACCTCCTTACTTCCATGAATATTTATTGCTATAACATACTAAGCATGCATAGGATAATCACAAGGAATAAGTGTCCAGGTGAGTGGTTCCCTCTTGTGGGAAATATTTAACTTTATGACAAATTAAATTTCCTGATGAGTACAGTGAATGCCTACGGGGACCAAGAATAGCCTAGCTTCTCACCCCTAGCCGGCCTGGCACCTGGGTCTTCTATTAGGTAAGTCTTGTGATTCTACATGGAGGTTGCGTTTAAATGAAGGAAGAGTTGGCTTCTTAGGATAAAGTTAACAACTTCATTCATTATTGTCTAAGTAGCTATTATTTTAGAGTTTTTAACTCTCTGGTTAAAAATATCTGCCCTCTGAAAAAGTTTTTCTTTTTTTTTCAAAAATCTTTATCCCTTCGAGACATTCATAGTAAATCATTAAATTGCTGGATCAAAATAACTACTCTTTCTAATAGTGCATTACTCACATGATCGTCCTAACACAAATTATTATATATCTCATACGTATAGTTTATAATAATTACTATAGAGTCCCCCTAGCATCCTTTATTAGCTACCATAGGCAATTTAAAGTTAGGAATATTTTGCAATTTCAGAGAAATATTATATGATATGAACATGAAATACAATTTTAGCTTTTAAAGCAAATTTTATTTTAATCATGTATAATTGTGAATTTGGTACTAAAAGATTAACAGAAGAGAAATTATTAATCTACCATTTTTCTGTATTATACATGTAAATACCAACACAGAAGACTTTGAGAAAACTACAGTTTAGTAACTAACTCCAATAGTTGAAGGAAAGGACACAGTCACCCTAATTAAGAGAATCCAGTACAGAGAAAAACAAAACAAGTGTTCCTATTGGCTTCTGGGAGAAGTTAGTGGTGGATTTCATCATTTTATAAATAAAGGGATATTTAATTGAAAAGATATCTGCTGTCATCAGTAATGTGCAGTCATGTGTCTTGGGCACACTCCCTGCCCCAATGTTTGCTAAAACAGCTAGTTATGTTGGGATGATTGTCTTTTCTGTGGTGAATTCTCTGAGAAATCTGCTCCTGTGAAATATTTTGTCTACTTCTCAGAAAACTCATTCTGCTTTTTTCTAAAGTTTCGAAGGGAAGTTCTATTACTTACCAATTAGCCTTATACTGTTGACTATCAGTATCTCTGAGTTTTAATCTTGACACATGTATAATTGTGAGGCAGGCCTTCTGTATAGTCTAAGTTCATTTTAATCAGAGTTACAGGCTTCATTCAGTTCTGCAGTGGAAAAGGGAATATTCAAAGTCAGAAAGGAATTAGGAGATTTTTTTAAAAAGGTGCTTTAAACAGCTCATGTTCCCCAAGCCCTCAAAGAAAGTTACATATCAAGAGAGCACAATTGGCAGCTACATTATCAAAGACCTTCTGATAATGCTACCATTAAAATTGAATAATATTGTTTAATGGGTTTTTTAAAAGCAGCCATCCTTTGGATCTGACACTTCAGCATGATTATCTTCCATTCCCATTTAAGGCTACAACAATCCGGTGATAATTATAACATCCGTTTCCATCTGGAGTTCAGGGGACTCACACATGTGAATATGGAGAGACAGTTGGGCATCTTTGCTTTGCAAAGTGGACATTAATTTGAGATTTGTGACAACTGCCTTCTTTATTTTAGTTTCTATAACCTACATGAAATGTCCTCTCCTCAGGTCTTTCTTGCCTCCCACAGGTTATGGCAGGTTTTGTTTTGTTTTGTTTTTTTTTTTTTAGCAGAAGTTGGCTTAATAATATTGCTTTTATGGACACTAAAATTATAAAAGTAGAAAAATTATTGTCCCCTAAAATTCATTTTCTGTTCTGTTTGGTTTTTTTTTTTATCCTTTTGTTCATTTCCTATTAATCATTATTTTGTAAAAATCCAAAAATCTTAGCATTAATCTCACTCATTTCCTAATCTCCCTCAATTGTCCCTAAGAAGAAAGCATTTTTATTACCAGTTGCTTAAAAAAAAAAGATCTGGGACCAAAGATAGTGCTTGATACGTAGAAGACCTTCAAAACATTTTAAGATGTTGTTGAATCAATAGTGTTATAATTATTTAAATGCCCCATCGGAGTTTTACTCATTTATTAAAATGTGAAAAATTATTAGGTTGAACCATATGAAACTGCATTTTTGCAGGTAAAGAATACAAATATCAGCTATTTCATATGGTTCAATGTAATACTTCCTAAAACAACAGCCTTCTCCCTCATATTTCTTCTTAGTAAATGAGAAAGCTTTTTGTTTGTTTGTTTTTTAATGGAATCAAGTAATTTGTTTTCTACCTTCACTAACTACAGTAATGCGATGAAGAAAGCCAAAAGTGGTGGGATAAGTCTAACTTTAAAAAAATGACTTTTATTGATTGTGTCTATTTTATCAGCCACAAGTTGGAAATTTTACATGTGCTCACAAAAAGTTTATTATTAGTAGTATTGTTTTATTTTAGGCAGGTGAGTTGTTATACACTTCTTAGTGGATTTCAACTTCTGCTGCCTTTATCCTGCTTCCTATATCAACCAATGCCTTTTCTGGGGTCTGATGGTCACACAAAGTTTCTTCTTTCATGACAATTGACCCAGTTACTTTACAGACTCTTTATTATAGACTTTAGCTGAGGATTTGATGTTAAAGTCACTTTTCTTTCTAGTAAGACCTTTCACAGAGCTATGTGGAATTTTTCTTTACTAGGAAAACCCATCTAAGAATGGGGTTGGGTTGGGTTAGGTTGGCTCAGCCTATCTAAATCCTATAAAGACCTGTCCATCATTGATATTGTTTGCAGTCTTCTTTTTAAGTTTATAGAAAGAAATGAGCATATTAATGATGAGATTTATAACCTTTCCTAGATACCAGGCATTTCGACTGGAGGGATATACTATGATGAAGTGATCTGCAGTAATTATTTAACTTTCTTGTGTCATATTATAGCTATCAGTGGGTGCACTGATTCATATAAGGCATTTAAAAAATGTACTTTAAGTTGTGTTGCATATTTTCCATCTTGGCTTCAAGATGGACTGGTCATACCTAGAAATTCTTGGAAATTTGCATTTATTAGCTTCTTAGGATATACCTTTCCAGGTAGTCACATTTTTGAACTTATGTGGTTATTGCTTACACATTATAGATTTTGAATCATGACTATCTGAATACTAGTCATGTGAAAGAGGGTAAATATTATCAGAATATTAAATTTGAAATTCACTTCATGCTTACCTTATGTTTTTTCCTTATACATCACATATGTTCATTGTCTTTTATTCTTATTTCTGTAGCTAAATATTTTAAACTTTTAACTCTTATTAGCATTGATAATGTTACTAACTTCAGTTTTTGGAGTTAAAACCATTGAGGGGAAGTAGATATTCAGTAAATTTCCTTCAATGTGGACTGAATCTCCTTAGTGTGAGAACCCAATCCGCCCTTAGTGAGGCTGTGATGTCCTCCAAGTACACAAAACAAAGAATGAGATAATTGAATTTGATCCCTGGGGTGCTGAGAACAGCACAACCCAGGAATGTGGTGTCCTCAGAAGATCAAGACAAAATTACCACTCATATAATTCATATACTTCTCATTTTTCAAACCCTAGTCAAACTTTTGCATTAGAATCCTACAAACAGTATTCTTTAGGTAGTGAGAACATATATACCTCTCTCCTTTATTTTATTTTATTTTTTTTAAAAAGAAGGTACAATAAGGAATGTAAAATGGTTGTGCCATTTTACATTATTTCTTTGATATTACAGTGGGAGCTCCCAAACTAAATTTTGAGTTTCAGGCAAACACATTGTGAAATAGCCAAGATATTAAACTCTCCTAGATTAAGAAGAACTCGGACTGACCTCCAACTGAAGTGGGGCTTTTGAGAAGCTATAATCAGGGTTCATGAGATGAAATCATGAATTCCTGTTAGTGTTTGGCTCATTGCTGAAGTCTTACTGGGGGACACAAATGGGAATGTGTTAGAGTCTTAAAGTGAATGATAGAGACTAAACTTTTATCTTCTTTGATTACATGGTAGAAAGGGTTAAAATTCTCTATGTAGATTACTGAAGTCTTATTATATAAGATGACCTTAGGAACTGTCATCTCTCTTGAATTTATACAAAGAATTCAAAGTAAAGGTTTTCTAGGTTACACTTCTTTTTTCAACCCTTTGTCCTGTCAGCTCAGTCCTTGATATCTTCATCTGCCGACATGCCCAGATGTGCAGTGAATGTTGATTTGAGCTGGCCCCTCAACCCCTCCCTGCTGGTGTCATTAAAACCAGGGAGGCAGCGGCTCCCCTGGCATCTTTGGCACGGCTTGGCTTTACACTGCGGACTAAATTATTGATGAAGAGCACTTCTGTCGCAGTGTGTTTTACCCACCTTTAAATGAAACAGTGCGGATTGAGCTGTCACTGCCTCCTCACTCCCTGCAACTTCTACATGACATTTATGATGTGGTTCAGATTGCACCGAAGCAATTAATTTCCAGTAGAGTCTGCACTCAGAATGAAGATCCCTGACAATTACCGAGGGCTGGTTTCTCAATGAGCACACGACACACTCATCAATACAGTACACAAAAGGAAAACATCAAAATATATGTAAAGGGGTCTCTGGGATTTGTGATCCTTTTCTCCTCTTCAAATCTAGTTCTGGATTCCAAGACTTTGTGTCTGCATTGTGCATCTGGTTCTCCTCTGTATTTTTCTGAAAAGATGGGTGGACTTACCTTCCCAGGACATATTTTACAGGTGCCGGCCAAAATTTTTATAAAACTTTGTTGGCTGAAATATATGTTTATTCTAGGGAAAGATTTTGCAAGTAAAGTATTCTTTGATATTTGCATTGGTTTCTCAAGTGATTCTGTATTTCTGATTTATTTTTCTATTCACCCAATGAATGAAATAAGCACATACGTCAGCATATGTGCCTCTGCATATATGTATATTTATACTTGAGTAGGTGTACACGTGGATGTGTGTATACATAAATGCATATTTTTAAAATGACAATAAATATTTCCAAATATGTGAAATTTAATATTTGGCAAATATTAGAATTTTGTTGCCTGTTTCTTTTTAAAAATTATAAAATCTTATCAATTCAGATTAACTTGGGAAGGAGCAGTCTTCATTATGTATTTTAAAAGACATGCATTTTATTACTTTTGAAAATATGAAATAATGTCAACCTGGATTGTTCATATCATTTTAAACGTTCTTTAGAAGATTTTATTGAATACATTTAAAAATATTTGTACTTAGCCTATCTATTCTTCTGATGACTTAAATATAAATTTTTATTAAGAATTTTCCCTGGCATTCTGTTTGTAATAATAACTCCTGTAGTCAACTTTTTTTTTTCATAGGTGGACGTCTGTTTTGTCCAAGCTGCCTCATTCTCAGCAAGAGTGTTTTATAATTTAATGAGTTTTTAATTTTCGATTTTGTTCTCATTTAATTGCTATTGCTCCAGAGTCAGTGGTTAAAATGTAGTATATGAGATGGAGTCATTCTGTGCTGAGGTGCTTCTGGGAAGCAGGGGCATCATTGTCTTTAGTGCAAAGGCAGCATTAAGGAGTGTGGGCTTCCAGTGGTAAACTTCAGACAAGATCTAGGAAGTAATTGTGTCCTAGGAGATTGTAGTTTAATAGGACATATAATGTATCCATAAGATAGTTGAGAAATCTAGATGACCCCAAGAAACATCACTACAAGCTTATGAACATATGACCATGGGGTTAAAAGGTACTTTGCATGGCATTATACATTCTCTTGTGCCTCCTGTCCTCAGTACATATACACTTCTGACATTTGGTGGCCAAAGGATGGGCGAATGCTTGCTGCATTTGCATATCTCAAATCTGGTGTTTTCTAGTCCTGTTGGAATCAAGAAAGATGGATGATGAAATGTCTTTCATTACTATTCAGAACTTTATCTATTGCTTTTTTAATCTTTAAGGCTATTTATTGTCCTAAATCATTCTTTCTGACTTCAAGAGATGATGGTTCAATAAGATAGATTTCAGGAAAAAAGTCCTATCTTAATATGGCTGCTCTTGCCTCAAATAATATATACACTTCAGAGAGAGAAGAATATAGTCTATTTTTGGCCTATCATATGTTCCAAATGGACACATTTCAAAACAAAACAAAAAACAAAAATGAAACAACTCCCAAAATAAAAATAATTCACATTGTTTTTGATCAAGATATTTTGGGTATATTTGTTGATTATGTTAATACTATCTAGGGATATCATTGAGTAAATCATTACTTATTGATCTAAGAGGTATATGAGAAGACTTTGAGATACTTGAAAAGAAAATTACAATTATTATCTATCTGGAAGATAATAATGATTATATATCTTTGGAACATTTACCTCATTTACTATCCATCATGCATTATTTCCTTGACTACTCACAATGACTTTTACAAAATGTTTATTATTATTATTATTATTTATTTTATTTTATTTTTTAAGAGATGAGGTCTTGCTGCATTGTCCAGGTTGGACTTGAGTTTCTGGACTCAAGAGATCCTCCTGTCTCAGTCTCCCTAGCAGCTGAAACTATAGGTGCATGCAATTGTGCTCAGCTCAAAATGACTTTCGAGACACTTTTACCATTCTAATTTGACTAGTGAGAAACACGAAACTTAGAGAAGTTAAATGATTTGTCCAAGACCATCAGGCCATTGTTGGCGATGTCAGGACTCTATCCTAAGTCTTCTTGATATCAAAGTCCAACCTCTTATTGGTTTACTGTACTAGAATCTTTGCATTTCTTTTTAGATTCACTTAAACACATTAATATGTGGGCATGCCTTACTCTGTTTTATATGATTCCTAATTCTAAAATCATCAACATTTACTTATGCAGAAAAAAATGACTAAGCTATTTTAGTCAATTCTTGACTTTGCAGTTTGAATTTGGGGTCCATTCTTTGCCTTTTTCTTCACAGACAGTGGAGATTGCCTACTACCAATGAATAGATTAAAATGTGATGAGTTGACTCAGCACAATTCATACTTCAAAGTCCTTGTTAAAGTTTGTTTATAGAGAAGGTAAAAGCAATAAGTTGCAAGCTTAGCCTATATGGCTAATTATGCAAATACTAAAATACCATAATTACTTAGTATTCAGGCAAATTATATTCCTTTCATTCTCCATAAAGTGGTACCTACATACCCAATAAGTCATGGAACTTAAGACTTTCCTTTTTCCCTCTAATTTAATGGTTTCGCCTATCCATGCTTTGTCTTTTTGCATGTGATATTAGGCAATTCTAGAGTCTTCTAGAATCTAAGAACACTTAGTGTTGCCGGTAACTTTACCTGAAGTTTAAGTAACTTATTTTCTCAAAGTGATTTCAGAAATCTTCAGAAATTCCACTAAGGAAGAGTCAGTACAAGGAAATGAGTTAATACATATAAAATATATAGAACATTGTTAGGCATAAAAGTAACTTTTCCACAGTTAGAGCTTTGTGTTGCATTAGTATTAGTGTTAAAATGGCTTTCATCAATATAGTTATCTTTTTCAAAGAGAGAGGATTGAAAAAGATGGAGGAAAATACTCGCCTTCTTCCAGGTCTTATAGAATAGAAAAATATTATTTTATCCATGCCTTATTTGATAATGATTTTCAAAATGATAATAGTCAATACATTTTCCTCTAGCTCATCCTCCAAATTTCAAAACAAATATACATCCTACATAGAGATATAATTGTGTGACGTGTGAAGTGCAACTCTCCTTGTAGCATACTTAATATATATTAACCAAGTTTTTTGCTTGTCCAATATGTGAAGCCTATATAGGGTAAATGACTTCGTCTGAGTCTTAACAGGCAAATAACACTTCCACCACATACACTGTGAGGTCAAGTGTCTCCCTATTCTCAGTGACTGAGGGTATAGACATGTCTGAAGTGCTATCAATGAATGCTTTAGCCTGGGATCTTGGTAATGGCACAAAGATGCTGGGCTATTGAGGAATGGACCATGGAGCTGGAGTGAAGACCTGAAAGAAAACTCTTTGTGGTGTGACACAGTGATGGTCGCTGCTGCATTCCCCACCCACCCTGTGGGTTCCAGTGTATTTTCCCAGCTGTTTCTCCAATTAGTTCATCAATTTTGTGAGCTTTCACATATCCTTCCAATAAATTCATTTTCTATTTTAAGTTAGCCAAGTCTGGCTTCTGTTCTTGCAATAAGAACCTTGATTAGCTCAACATGTACCAAACAATTGAGAAAAAGAAATACTAGAAATATATAAAACATGTGAAATGAGAGTCGCTTTTTGGGTGGACATTATAATTTAATGAAATAATAATTTAGTGAAATTATAGTTCAGAGAAATGTCAGAAGTTATAACACTGTGCATTACTTTGCCTTATTTTTTCTGATTACATTTTTAGCAAATGTGAATGGAACCCATCGTTTAGAAGTCACTTTTCACTGAATTGCTTGGCATATTAAAGGTGTCATTTTTTCTTGTGTGGTTAAGCAAACCCAAAGCATCTATACTTATTTGTTTTATAAACAGTAGTGAAAAAAGTGCCAAAGAAACATTTCTTCTTGATTATTCTGATATTATGATTAATGCTCATAATATAGTCATTTGTTTTCCAATCAGAAAGAGAAATGAGCTTTGAATCTGAATATTGAACCTTCTTTTTATGATATATTTTTTCTGGTCAGAATGGAAGCAAATGTTCCCTTTGTCATCTGACTGATTTTTTACTTTTGCTGACTTTCGACAAGACAGTAGGAAGATTGCTGTGGAACTAATTAATGTATAACAGACAGATTGAACCAAATACCAAAATAAATTAGAGGATTGTTTATTTGCTCCTAGAAAGCATAACCCAAGTCTAGAAACATGTAGAGAGCACTCTATTGTACTAACAAATGTTTAAGGGAAATTTCATATTTGATAATTAGTCTATTTAGGACAATTTGTGTTAAACTATCCTTCCAGACCGTACCACTTACCTTGCTGTATAGGTAGATATAAAGAGGTATGTGTGAAATATTACCTGTGAGGGAAGTCCTGTGTTTTCATAAACCTCTATTGTCTCTGAGTAAGCAATCACAGGGGAGAAATAAGGGTCATGTGTCATGTATGCATAGCCAAAGTATAGAAGATTTATGACTTAGTGAATATGTAGATATCGTAGTGTTCTTGACCAAGCTGGCAAGCTGTCCTTGAGTGTGTCTGAGGTTTCACAAAAAAAAGAAAAAAAAAGAAAAAAGAAAGAAACTTCAAAGAGCGAAAGAGACAAACAATTATGTACATGCTGTCTCTGAGCATCAGGGTAGTATTCACAAAAATAATGACTGCTCATCTTATTCTCTTGGGAGAATGAGGTGGGAATTTCTATATTTTGCTTTTGAGGCACTTTGAAAGCCATTTACTGCCATAATTCATACACCATTGGATTAAGAGGCATATGGCTCTAATATTAGTAAGAGCCTATGTAGTGAATTTGCTGATTTAAGGAAAAGAAAATAGAGTAAAAAAAGAAAGAACTTAGGGCCTCATTTGAGATAAGTCTTTGTACTTCAAAGTGCAGAATGACAGGACATAGCATCTGTTTGCTGCATCCTTTACCAGGGAGATAAATAATATATTTTACACTGATTGGCTGACTTGTGCTTGTTATAAATTTGAGTTTCTTTATGCGTTTATGCTGTTCTCACATCCTTTTTAATTAGGAGTATACTAAAGAGGTTTTGGCATTTCTCAGGAAGATGATTGATCCTGAAGAGAAAATAGCTGATGGTCAGAGGAATATTTTGTTGAGGAATGGATGTGCAAAATGTCCTAACAAGCATTACTCCTTTTCTTTGTAGAAACTGACCACACATAGTCATTCATACCTACTATGCAGTGGTTTTATGTCCTAGCACTGGCATTCTGCTAGTTATGGTATCTGTCATATAATACTTATACAGCAATATTCCCCTACTTCCTTGCTTCTCATGGCCTTTTGAAAAGCTCACATTCTAAAGGGTTTCATTGACTTTATCATTTGTAGATTTTCCAACTATGTAGCTCATGCCACCCACTCAGGCCATTATATCACCCTTGTGTTCAAAGAGGGAATTTTCTGGAGTATACATTGACTTTCAAACCACTCTGCACTATCCTTACGTTGCTATTCTTGGACACTGTTCATTTTCCAAACCATACAAATTCTTGGCAGCATAGGCCACAAAGTTTGAAAACCTTTGGAGTCATTCCCAGCTCTCCCTCATCACCTTCACATCCAAGTCATTTGCTTTATCCTTTTGATTTTACCTTTCAATGTCTCACATATCCCACGGATGCTTTCCATTTGGACATTGTTTCCATTTCAGTTTCCATTGCTGTTCTGGAGTACTACAGTAGGATCCTAACTGAATTCTATCTTTTTCTACTGATTCCAAATCATATTACTGCTTGACTGAGCTTCTTTAAACATAGATCTGAATTTATTAACTCACTGATTAAAACTCCATTTATTACAATCCCAGATGTTCCAGGTTTATCTCTGACTCCTTTCTTCATGCCCTTCCTCTTGAACGTAATTGAGATATTTGCTTTTCTCTGAACATTTTTCATGCTTTAACTCCGTATCTTTATCTGTGTATTTGCCTCAAACTAGAGAGTTCTTTCTCTTCATTGTTCCTTTTAAAAGTCCTGCTAGTTCCATGTAAGTTGTAACCTCTTTCATGAAGATGTCCTGATGACCATGCCTGAATGCCACCTTCTCATTATTCTTTAAATCCTGCTAGATTTGTTTGTAACAATTCTATGCCGTTTAATCTGTCTTAGATACATACTTGTTACTCTCACTATTGTGGGCTCTTCAAAGGCAAGAACTCTTTGTTCTTATATATGTCTCTTCCACATTTTCTATCTTGATGCATTTAATATTATAGGAGTGCAGATATTCATTAAACAGAATTCTTGATGATCAGGGGTTGAAAAAAATTCCTTTTAAGACAGCCAACCTAATATTAACACAAAACTCTATGACTGCTTTGTTTATTTTATTTTATGAGAATAAGTTTTCCATGCGGTCCACCAAGCAAAATAATATGAAATGAAACCAAAATTTTAAACTATAGAGACTATGTGAATTTAGTTTATTTTACCTGCTTATATCTGACTGTACCTTAGGTTATATTTATTTGTGACCAACAAAGAAGAATATGTCATGGTTCTTATAATAATTTTGATTATTTTGATAGCAGAGACTTTGTTATGGGATTTTTGTATAATAAAAAAAACATGCTCACATATTATCCACATTTTCCTCCCGTCTTTTGGAGGAAGAGTTGTTCCTGTGTCTTTCCACAATTAATGCCACCATCTGTACATTTTTTAAAAGCTTCAATTTTTTTTTTCCCTGTCTGTTTTGGGATTTGGTACCATAAAGTCTTCCTTCTTTCGCATATCTTTAAATTATTTTCTTTTCTACTCCCTGCTTTTTTTTAGCCAAAAATTTTGTTCAAGTCTTCATATCCTTTAACAGTTTCCCATAGCTACTATCATACTTTTCTTGTTTCTAGTACCACCAAACTTTCTGAAAACAAAGTCTATCATGAAAGGTTCTATTTTTCTGTTCTCCATTTGTTCAGTGTAGTCAGGTTCTACATTATCTCTCTACTGATACTACTTTTAGAAAGATCTCTCTTATATCTAGGCATCTCTTTACAGTTCCAACTCAAATAATTTGTGTTATTTTGAGAAAGTCAGCCACATATTTCTTGAAACTTTTCTCTCTTCTGGATTACTACTTTTGTGTGATCCTTCTCTTTCCTTTTTCTTCCCCCCCGACTAGTATTTATACAACACTGACTAACTGCATTATGTTAGACATAACGGAGATACAAAGGTGTATCCTATCCTTGTGTTAAAACTTAGTATACTATAAAAAAAGAATTGCCAGTAGTGGGAAACTGCTGGGGTGGAGGGGGAGGGGCACACCTCATCAACAAGAGTACCTGCATAATGAACATTTGTATACCTAACCATGAATTGTACCCCATTTCTTTAAAATAAAAATAAAGAATAAAAAAACAAAAGACAAACAAAAAATAAATAAAACTTAGTCTCCACAAACAGATAAGATACATATTAATTATGCATAAAAAGTGATATAATAAAATTTTACAGTGAAATTAACTCTCACTTCAAAAGATCTAATATTTGGGTTATTATGTAAGTAGCTTAACTGATATTACTTTATTGAGAGGCTCCTACTTCAACTTCATGCTTCTTAATACAATGAGTTGAATTTTTCTGAAACATCACTCTGAATATGGTATTCACTTGTAAATATTTTCAAGAATTCTCTAGTAGCTCCATATAATCAGACTTTTTCAGCAATATCATAGTTTCCATATTGGGGTGACATGACTAGCCACCTTGGATCGCTCATCACACCGACGAAGCATTTTTCCCTTTGTCCTTTTACCATATTATCATCGTTACAATGGAAGGCAATCTCTAAGAAAGTCTCAAAAGATACTTTCTTCCTGGTGTTCACACCTATGTGTACTCTCCTCACCTTGAGTGTTGGCTAGATTTTGTGATTTGACCATAATGAATAGAATATGGCAGAAATGATGTGATGTCAATTCTTAGATTAGGTTATAAAGACTAACTTTCTGCCTTGAGTTCTCTCTCTCTTTCTCTATCTCTCTCTCCCCACCCCCCCTTTCTCTCCCTCTCAGATCTCTTACCCTGAGGAAGTGGTCATCTTTATTATAATGCATCCTGTGGAAAGACCCACATGGCAAGGGAATGAAACTAGCCAACAACCATCTGAATGATTTTGAGAGTGGAAGCCTTCAGATGAGACTGCAGCCTCAGCCAACAGCTTGATTGCAATCCCTTGAGAGACACAGGCACTGAACTAAGTTGTGCTCAGATTCTTTTTTTTTTTTTTTTTGAGTTGGAGTCTCACTCTGTCACCCAGACTGGAGTGCAGTGGCTGCTCCCAGTCACCACAGCCTCGACCAGCTGGGCTACGGCGATCCTTCTGCCTCAGCCTTCCAAGTAGCTGGAACTACAGGCGCGTGCTACCACGCCCGGCTAATTTTTTTTTTTGATTTATTGTAGAGATGAGGTCTCACCAAGTTGCCCAGGCGGCTCTCCAACCTGCGGGCTTAGGCAATCCACTCACCTCAGCCTCCCAAGGCGCGAGATTACAGGCTGAGCCACCGAACCCGGCTGCTCAGATTCTTAATCCACAGATAGTGTGAGATATCAAAGAACATGTTTGTGCTTTAAACTATTAAATTCTGGGATAATTTTTTTACACAGCAATAGATAACTAATACATCTGCTTAAAATAGCCTTTCCCTGTTTATTTATCAGTAATACACCAGTTCTAATGCTAACTACCCCCTATCTACCTACTACCTGTTGAAAATATTTTCTTCTTGACTTGTACTTCTGTAGCATTCAGTTGGTGCTCTTTATTGTTATGTATCACCTGCTTTCTTATGTATGTCCCCAAGAGGACAAATATCTTTAATGATAGCAACTGTTTCATACATTTCCATAGTTACTTGAAAACCTAGATCAATACCTTGAACATGGTAGAAGTTTAACGCATTTTTGTTGAATAAGTATAACAAAGCTGTGCTTGGTTAATAATCACAATAAATGTACAGAACAATAATTATCATAGGTGAGAAGTAATTACTTTTGAGTTTATGGTAGAACTGTTAAAAAAACATTAGAAAGGTGTGACAGGGTCATGTCAGATGAATGAAATTTCTTCTGACGCAGAGACTGGGAAGCACAGAGGATGTTGTAGGATTAGTTGACAACTGGTTGGTAGGCACCAATAATTTATTTTTATTTTTAATTTAAAGATGTGGGGTACAATTCAGGGTTAGGTATACAAATGTTCATTATGCAGATACCCTTGCTGATGAGGTGTGCCCCCTCTCCCCTGACAGATTCCCGCTACTGCCAATCCTGCCTCCCCCCACCAGCAGTTTCTCACTACTACCAATCCTTTTCTTATAGTATTATGATAATTGTTCAAGGTTCACTTATGAGTGAGAACATGTGATGTTCAATTCTTTTTTTCTGTGATAGATCACTCAGTATTATAGATTCTAAGTCCACCCAGGATGCTGTCAAGTTTATGATTTTGTCCTTTATGGCTGTGTAATATTCCATTGTGTATAGGACGAAATTTTTTTTTATCCAGTCCTCTTGGCACCAAGAATTTGAATGATCAGAGGACCCAAGCCAAGTTCTGCTGAGTGGTTTGGTTTTACATGCAATGGTTGGTACTTCTATGATCTCCATGAATCAGATACACATGGTAAATGCAGGCCAACTGCCCTTACTGCAGTTCATACATTTAATTCAACTTAAAAATACAGGATGGGAGAATAATTTTCTGGGTACCAATGGTAAGCTTTGAACTTTACAAACAATTGGAAGGCCCTGATAACATTCAAGCAAGAAAATTGCAGTGCTTAAGAGATTTAGTAAGATTATTCAGGTAGCAATGTACAAAACTAGATACAAGGACCTGTTGCAGAAGAATAATTAGAAAGCAACTAGTTGAATCACAAACTTACAATAGAATTACAGATCTTCATATTTGGCATTCTATTTTTAAAATCTGAGTAACTCTTAGTTAAACAATAGAATCTTTTGGAACACATCATTAGAGTATAGAATTAAAACTTATAACTAAAATTAAATAACTAAAATTATAACTAGAATTAAAACTTTTAACTTAAATTATTTGTATGACCTTAAGGGGGCATCTGAATTATTTCTATACTTTAACTTTCAGAAAGGGGACCTACATGGCAAAGGACTGAAGCTAGCCAGCAAGTTGGTAAGTTGCAGTCTTTTGATTGTTAGTTATTGAGCCTTTAGATTTAGTGGGAAGTAAATATTGGGATCAGCTAACACTGTCCACCATACTTATGCCCTATGATAAACTTTTTGAAAACTCACATTGCCATGAGGACTCTTTGAAAGCTCACAGGTCATCAGGATGTTATAGAGTGAAGAATTTATTAAAAATCGTATTTTGTTGAGATTTTGTAGGGCATTAGAAACTAATTCAAATTGTTGTAGTCTGGAACTTCAAGAAGTTTACCATCTAGTAGGAAAGGACTGGAGACAACCAATTTGATTTATCTACATACTGGTGTTCGTAACCCATAACATGGGAGATTGCATTGAATTAAAAGCGATATCAGTTCCAATATTTCACTGATGCTTAAAAAAATGAGAATGACAAAGATAAGTCTATAGCTAAGAGATGAAAGGGAGTGGATAAAGGAAGAGTAGAGAGGAGAAGTGAAAATGAGAAGGAGGTGACTAAAGCACAGGAGGAGAGAAGAGCAAACACAAGGTTGAAGTGTGGGAGTGACAGGGATCAATGTGGAGTCAAGGGCAAGAACGGAAGCGAGTGGGGAATAAAACCAGTGAAAAAATTAGCCAGATGGGAGGAAGAATCAACTGAGCTGTGATAAAAGAAGGAAATGAACATAGAGAGTGAAAGAAGAAAAGAATATACTTAGTGTTTAAACAGTACTTTTCATTTTCAGAAAGCTTTAAGAATATTAACTAATTAACCCTCATTCCAGCCCTGGGCATAAGCAATATTATCATAGTTATTATTATTAATCACTGAATGTAAAAGGGGTCAGAAAGGGTTAGACACACAAAGCTTTAAATCTTGTACGTGTATTTTATTTTTCTGACTTGAAAGTGGTCACTGGAAGGAAAGTTTTGTTTCAAATTCTTGCAAATCCATTATCGCTGGATGAGAACTACATTTATTTTGCTTTTCTCACCTTAATAACCTTAAACCATAGGATCTGAAGATGTCATCAGCATCTATCAATAATTCTTCACCTGCAACTAATCCTTGATGGTGGGACTAAACAAAGAGCTTTTCATTCAGTTTCAGTACTTTTGATTGACAGGATTATTACTCTTAGTAGTAATATTTCTAAGAACAATGTACAACTTCTCCTGCATACTGTTCAATTGCAACATGGCAGTAGAAACCATTTGCACAGCTTATAGTAGCCAAAAAAATCCTCACTGTGTTTGTTTTGGAGTTTTTCTCGTTTCTTTGATCCCATTGAGACAGGATGGAAACTCTTAATTCAGAAACAGTTTAGTGTTCCAGCTTGCAAATCACACTCTTGCTTTTTCTAGAGGGAAAATATTAGAAAACAGATTGAATACACCTTTGCATGTACATAGTGGAATTTACTTCTTATTCCAGTTAGAGTGAGCAAACAATCACATGCCTGTAGTAATGTAAATTTTGCTTTCATTATGACCCTACATCCAACAAGCTAATTACACTGCAGATACAAAGGCAGCTGACTTTCCTTCTCTAGAGTGATAAAGGAGCCTGCTGGGTAAAATAGCCACTATTCATGTGTTATTTCTGGAGCTATCCAACCCACTGCAAGATGGTCCTTGTTTTAAAAGTAAATTTTAGCATGAATTTAGGTAGTATTTCTTTTTTAAAGTGACAGTGATTGTGGGGGGTGGCAATTGAAGTAGAGTTGAAGGAAGACTGTCTCATTCTCCATATTCCAACTTGCTTTTTTTTTTCAGCAAAGAAAATTGTATACAGGTTGATTTTCTTTTGCTTTGGTGCATAGTAAGTGCCACTCAGTTCTTTAAATAGGGTTCCCTACCCTTACATAGTGTTCTTCAAAAACAGTTGTAACTTTAAATTCACATACAGAAAAACATATTGTGTGATTCATGATGCTTAAGTGACCATTTCTTCTTTTTTATGTGAAACAAATCAGACAAGTATTTTATTTACTAAATTTGAAAAGTAAAAATAAAATATAAACGAATTGATCATTAGTTTAGATAAAAATATTGTCCATTTTCACATATCTTAGGATTTTACAATTCTTTGAGATGCTTTACACAACTCTTAAATTGAAAATAAAAAAATTCACTTTCATTATTGTTTTACTCTAAAATAATAAAACATGTTAAGGTTAACATAATAAAAATTTAAAAACATGTTATGTCTCCCTCCAAATTAATAAAACTATTCTAGATATAGCCATGACTGGATATTATATAATGAAGCCTATAAACTTTGTCGAGAAATAGATGTGCTGAGGGATGAAAAAATAATTCTGGTTAAAGGACTAACGTTTGCAAATAACTTTTCATGACTGCTGGATGTTACTAATATCATCATAGACTCACTATTGTTTCAAAAAGTCTTGTTTAAATGCAATAAAATTTCCAAAACAATTTATTATGAACAGATAAAAATTGTTTGGGGAGGTCCTATTTCCCTGTCACTTTTAAAATAAATCATAGTGATAAATAAGAAAAAAAAATTGTGAGTCTGTGCCCATAAAGAATATCTAGTCCTTGTAAACTGTAAACTAAAATATTTGAAATAATTGGAAAGCTGTTTGGAGTGCCTATGTGATGTTCCATTATAGAGTTTGAGATAAGAGAGGGCTCAAAGTGGATTGACAAAATCTCAAAAGCATCACGAAGCCACATTCAAAATTATAGTCATATGATACTATAATTAATCATGGAAACAGTGCTTTTTAGAACAGCACATGCACAATAGAACCAGTATACTGAATATTTCCAATGTCGCATGCAGTACACATTCTCTACAAATATTTCTAATTGAAAGGGCAGAACATTTATTTTCTTTAGATTTCCTTAAGCCCATCAGGTAAGTAATTTGTTTTTGCTCAGGGAACTGCTACAGGACCAGTCTTTCAGACTTTACACATTTCAGAACTTTACATAAAACACTTCAGTCTTTTCTTTCAAACTCATATTTAATAAACTGTGAGTCACAAGTCTATTTTGATTAAAAATTACTAAGTTTGAGAATCTCTGGCAAAAAAAAAAAAAAGAAAAGAAAAAAGAATCATAAGCTGTGGGATGCCTGTACCATTTTCAATTAATTAGAGAGTTTATTATTTTTTAAATGTATTCCAAGACATTTTATAAAAATTTAAATACTAACTTTCAGATTTGCATTTGAATAAGAGATTAAAATATATATGTATATATATTTATTTACGTAAAATGAGAGAAGGGCATATATTATTAATGATATTTTTCAAATAATATGGATAAAATAAAATTAATGACATTCAGGTGACCTCTACTTACAAAAATAGTAGATATGGCCAAGAAGTCTTCATGTGTTTCTATTTTATTTAGAAAAGTACCAGAATATCATGATTCATTGTGGAAAACTAGGTGATACATTCACTCTGTTACCATTTTTCACAATTCATGAGTTGTGCATTTAGGACAAAATAACAATGCTATATATAATACAAAACAAAGGATTTTGCCAAAATGAGAAGGTGAATTTAAGAGGTTTCTTTAGTTTTGAGTAGCCACTCCCAAAAAAAGAAGAAACTACCACCAATACATTTCTAGAATTAGATCTTCCAAACTTGGTGTGGTAGATGGAAATATTTTTCTTTCCTCCCAAAATGCATAAGGTGCTATTTCCCCTGGCAAAAATATGAAAACACACATTGCACTGTTTTCCCCCAGTGAGCAACCAGTCTCCAAACACATCTCTCATTATTCAGCATCAAACTAAAAAGTCTTATTCTGAATACCAATTCCTACAAACTATGTAGCTCTCAATTATGGAATCTGAAACTGCTGGTTCCAGGATGATAAAAGAACATGCTGTTTGAAAGACCACAGTTTGGCTGCAAGTAATCAATATACTATTTGGAAAGAAACCTAGATGTGCAATTAGATTTAGAAATGCGGAGTGCATTGCGTGAAGCCTCCTAACCAAGTCTTGTTACATCAGGTACTTCTTTGTAGGTCTTCCTTAGGCTCATTTTTTTTTTTTTTTCGTTTTTAGATCCATCCGAAAAATTTCTTGTTTACTGACATTATTGAAGATGTCTTTTTTCAAATTTTCATGGGAGAGGACAATCACGTGTAGTTAAATATCTTTTCATCTTTCTTTCTTTTTTTTTCATGAAGCTTCCATATACTGTATGCCCTTAAATGGAGAGAGACTAAAATGAAGCAGTTGAACTTCTCCTAGGCCAGAAACACGCAGATGGTTTGGATGAAGAGTAAGAGTTGTCCATTTGAGTCTTACAAAACTCGTGTGGCATAATTAATTCATTGTTTTAATCCCAAGGAAAAAGTCATGTTTACTGATCATCCAGGTTTGTTGTGGAAATATACTGGGAGTCCTTTTAATCATCTTCGATGGTCCCTATTTTTATTTTTATATTTGAGAACATGGAAGCTCAGAAAAGTTAAGCACTCCAGGCCGCACAGGTAAAACCAACCAACCAACCAAATAAACAAACAATACAGAAAAAGAATTTGAACCTGGTTCTTTATCATTGTATGGCCCATAAAGGGGTCCATTACCTGCTACTAAGACATATAAAGTATAGTGTCTACCGTGAGCTAACAATTTATTGTCTATTCTACATAAGTCCCATTTTCTTTCTTTTCATTTTTTAATTTTAGAGTTATAGGGTACATGTGAGGATTTGCTACATAAGCAAATTGTGTGTGGACGAGGCTGGGGCTTCCAGTGAGCCCTCTGTAGTCCTGGTAGTGGACACGGTACTCAATTGGTGATTATGTGCCCCTGGTCGCCCCTCCCTCTCTCTTTATCAGTTCCCAACTTCAGTTGCTCCTGCCTTTGTACTTGCATGCTCAGTGTTTAGGGTCTGCTTATGAGTGAGAATATGCTGTATTCTGTTTTTTTGTTTCTGTGACAGTTCACTTAGAATGATGATCTCCAGCTGCATCCATGTTGCAGCATTACTTTGTTCTTCTTCATGGCTGCATAGTATTTCATCATGTGTATATATACCACATTTTCCTTATCCAGTCCACTTTCAATGGGCATCTGGGTTGTTTCCATGTTTTTGCTATTAGGAATAGTGCTGCAATGCACATACTTGTGTAGGTGTCTTTTTAGTAGAGTGATTTATGTTCTTCCTCTGGGTACAGTCCCAGAAGTGGGATTGCTGGTTCATATCATAGGCTCCATTTTTCTGAAGCTTGTTATATTTCCATAAATTTCATTATATTATATTTCATTACAAATTTGGCCAACACACGCCAAAAGCAAGGTGACTTTAATGGCATATTAGTTATGTAGACACATATCCGAATGGTTGTCTTATTTCTTTGCGATGCTTGGCTTATCTGGAAAGAATGTACAGCACATCATGTTAACTGAAGGGGACTAGATGACAAAAGTGGGATGAGAAGAGGGCACAGACCAGGGAGACTAGAAAACAAAAGAATAAATAAGTCTTTCTTGAATGACGTTCTGGAGAAGCATCTGGACTCCGAAGCAATCTAAATGGAATGAAGAGAATCCTATGTTTAAAAAAGTTGAGTGTTGGCTTGTTTGTTAATTAAATTAGAACAAGTTGAATAGTTAACTGAATAATGGAGTCAGGAAAAAAAGCAGAGCAAGATTATGAAATCTTTCTTTTTTTAAAATTATGCTTATCGATTGTTTTGCAGCCTCCTTTGCACAATATGAGTTAACCTCAGAAATTTCTATACATACACATTTTAAGTAAGACAACTGTTTATTTTGGCCAGGCTAGTAGAGTCACTGCTTTTGTGCCTGTTGTCTAAACCTTTCCTGCCAAAGTGCTATGAGTTCTCCCATCTTGTCCCTTCACCTGTGTGGCTTTTATTGAGACGGGCTGGAACTGCTCAGTCAGGCTGCTAGTTCGGGGCTATTTGGCTGTAACTTAATATTCCTAAGTAACCTTGCTTTGGAGTTATGGACTGTGGGAGGTATTCGCTGAGCCTTCACAATTTCTGCCACAGACATTTCAACCCTCCTTAGAATATAACAGGCGTGAGAGGTATAATAGGCGTGAGAGGAGCTGGTCAGGCCTGAGGAAGCCTGCTGTGCGGTGGGGTCCCCGCCATTTCCCTTTGCCACGGCTCCATTTACTTCTTTCGAGTGTGTTGAGAATTCCCAGGGAATGGGAATAGGTTTTCAGTGGAATTTTGTTGTGGAAACAGAGGAGCTCGGCGGGTCTGGGGTTCACATATCTTGACAGCAAAGCCAGGAAAGGTACAGCCAGCCGGCTGACTGAGATGGTCTGTGTCTCGTGGAGTTGGAGTGCCCTCTGCTGCCCCAGAGAAGAAGTGCACGTACAGATGGCTCTTGCCTGCACTTTCCTCCACGTAAAGAAAAACCCCCAAAATGCCCCCTTTGAAAACCCAGGTGCCCTCAGTAGCTCTCTCAGCATCTGGTTTCACTCAACTGCAGAGGCTTTGACTCTTTCAAGGAAATCCTATTGAGGCTGAGTATGCAGTGAGACCAGAGCCCAGGTGGAGGGTAGCTTTTACTTTGGTCATGAAGTGTGGTTTATGCAATAGTTCACAAATGATAGGTATTTGGGTTGTTTTTAATGAGATTAAATGGCATTATAAAATACTCTGTGTGTGTGTGCGCGCGTGTGTCTGTGTGTAATCACTCTTTTTTATATCTGGGAAACCTGAATACTGTAATTCCAGATTTAGAGGTTCCTGTATATTTTCCTTTGAAGTATGTTTTTACATTTAAAGTCAATGCTGAAAAAATGTTCTTGTACCACGTCTAGCTTTACTTTCTAATTTATTTTGTCACTCTCTGCTGCAAAATCTTATTTTTGTATAGTCCTATAATTTACAAGCACTTTTTCATAATCTCATTTAATCTTCATAGCAGCTCTGTGATGTAAGCTACATAATTTCCACTTTATAGACAGAAAATTAAGGCCAAAGTCTTGCCCGGACATACAGGTGGCATCAAGATGATCACTGGGTCAGATTTTGTGCTAAGCTCTGGGATAAGAGTACCAGAGAACAATTCACTAATGCCTGCCATTTGTCGGCACTATACTAAACATTTTTAAATGCATTGCTCACTGATTCTTCTTATCAAGTCACAAGGTTGATGTTATTATAACTGTCATTTTATAGATGTGCAAATAATGATATTAAAAAAGTTAGTAATTTTTAGTCAAATAGCCAGTAAGTGAAAAAGCTGAATTTTAAATGTGGTTCATCTGACTCTGTAGGTCCTGATGTGTACATGTGTCTTACATGCAGAGAAATAAGACACAATCCCTGACTTCAAGCAGTTTTGTATTTTTTTTTAATTGTGGCAAAATGGACATAAAACAACATTTACAATTTTAGCAGTTTTTCGGTGTCAACTTTAGTGGCATTAAGTACATTAACGTTGTAATGCAGCCATCACCAGCATCCATCTCCAGAACATTTTCTTCTTTCCAGACTGAAACTATGTACCCATTAAACAGCAACACATATTCCCTCCTCCCTCCAGCCCCAGGCAACTATCATTCTATTGTCTCTTTCTATTAAAAAAAAAAATACTCTAGGTCCCTCAAATAAATGGAGTCATACAATATTTGTCACTTTGTGTCTTGATTATTATCTCAGCATAAAGTCCTTAAGACTCAGCCGCGTGAGTCAGAATTTCATTTCATTTTAAGGTTGAATGATATTCCATTGTATGCATATATCTCATTTGTTTATCCATCCAACTATCAATGCACGTTTGGGATGCTTCCAGCTTTTTGCTGTTGTGTACCCATTTAACTCTGTACCTCCTATGTACCTATGTAGCTTACATCACAAAGCTGCTATGATGCTTACATGAGATTATGAAAAACGTGCTTGTAAATTATTGCTATGAACATTGGTGTACAATACCTGTTGGAGTCCCTGCTTTCAGTTCTTTTGATTATATACCCAGAAGTGAAATATCTGAATTATATGGTAATTCTATATCTATTTTTTTAAACATAGAACTGCCATACTGTTTTCTTCAGGGACTGCACCATTTTTACACTCCCATCTGCAGTGCAGAAGGTCTTTAATTTCTCCACATCCTTGCCAACATTTATTATTATTATTATTATTATATAATAACCATTTTAGTGAATTTGTAGTGGTAGCTATTGTGGTTTTGATTTGCATTTCTCAATGTTTAGTGATGTTGATCATCTTTTTTTTTTAAGTTGGAGTCCCACTCTGTCGCCCAGGCTGGAGTGCAGTGGCACTCTCACAGCCACACCAGCATTGACCCTCTGGGCCCCGGCAATCCTTCCACCTCAGCCTTCCAAGTAGCCAGAACCACAGGCGCATGCTACCACGCCTGGCTAATCTTTTTTTTTTTTTTTTTTAATTGTAGAGATGAGATCTTGCTAAGTTGCCCAGTCTGGTCTTGAACCCATGGACTCAGGCAATCCCCTCACCTCCGCCTCCCAGAGTGCTGAGATTACAGGCTTGAGCCACTATGCCTGGCTGATCATCTTTTTATGTATTTATTGGCCATCTGTATGTCTTCTCTGGATAAATGTCTCTTTTAAAGATCTTAAAGATCTTAAATAAGACATTTTAAATCCTTTAACTGTTTTTATTTTTAATTCAGTCAGTACATCTGTGGGCTTGTCCCATGAGTACATTACATGATGGTGAGGTTGTGCTTCTATTGAACCCATCACCCACACAGTGGACATAGTACCCAGTCGGTAGATTTTCAGAACTTTTCCTCCTCCCTCCTTCTCTCTCCCCTCTTTAGGAATCCCAGTTGTCTGTTGTTCTCATCTTTATGTCCGTGTGTACCCTCATTAACTGTTTTTTAATTGGGTGGTGGTTGTTGTTGAGTTGTATGAGCTCTTTATATATTCAGGATATTAATCTCCTATCAGATATATGATTGGCAAGTGTTTCCTTCTATTCCATGGGTTGCCTTTTATACTCTCTTGATGGTGGCCACAAAAAAGATAAATGCTGATAGAAGTACAAAAGTTTTACGATTTTAATGAAGTGTGATTTGTCTCTATTTTCTTTAGTTGCCTGTGCTTTTGATGTCATTTCCAAAATCACTGCCAAACCCAATGTCATGAAACTTTTCTCCTATGTTTTATTCTGAGTTTAAAAATTTTAGCTGCTACATTTTAGTCTTCAGCCCATTTTGAGTTAATTTTGTATTGGTGCAGGGTAAGATTCCAACCTCATTCTTTTTCATGTGAACATTCAGTTCTCCTATCATCATTTGTTGAAATACGTGTAATTTCCTCATTGAGTGGTCTTGGCATCCTTGTCAAAAGTTATTTGGTTATATATGCAAGAATTTATTTCTGGACTTTCTATTCTATTCCATTGGTCTAAATGTCAGTCTATGCCACTACCACACTGCTTTGATTACAGTAGCTTTGTAATAGCTTTTGAAACTAGAAATTGTAACCCTCAAATTTTGTTCATTTTCAAGATAGTTTTGGCTATCGGGGGTCCTTAGGGGCTATATAAATTTTAGGTTGGATTTTTCTGTTTCTGCAAAAAAAAGTCTTTGTGATTTTGTTAGAGATTGCATTGAATCTGTAGGTTACTTTAGGTAGCGTTGATATGTTAACAGTATTAAATGTTTCAATTCAACTGCATGGGATATCTTTCCACTTATTGGTGTCTCCTTTAATTTCATTCAGTTATTACATGTTATAGTTTTCAGTGTACAAGTCTTTGTCTCCTTGGTTAAGTTTATTCCTAAGTGTTTTATACCTATAGATTCTATTGTAAGCGGAATTGTTTTTATTTATTTTTTGTAAATTTATTATTTATTTTTTGTTCATTGTTACTGTACAGAAATGTAACTGTTCTGCATGTTGATTTTGCGTCTTGCAACTAGTTGATATTTTTTGCTTGGCGCTCGGTCTTTTAACTCCGTGTCCCATTGTCCTCCTACTTTTCACAGTGGTCAGCATATGTAAAATAATCATTCATTTCTATCACACAGAAATTTTGATCGTATATAGTTCCAGTTTTATGAAAATTTGTTCTGGCTAGAGTTTTTTCTTGAAGCTCAAACATCTGTCAGTAATAAGTGAAAAAGAAAATCAATCTAATTTTTATTATATTTGTATGTGTGATACAGGTGAAAATCTGAAAGACTTAACATTTTAATTTGTGATTATGTAAATTATTTTGATGTACTATGCAAACAATTATGGTTCCCAAAGTTGTTTTAACCTGCATAAAGAAGACTTATGTACTTGTTCCTTGTATTCAATAGTTCTAACAACTGAACACCTCCTATGGAAGTGGATTTGGGTCACGCAGTCCATTCTGTTTGCCTATTGCTATAGCTTGGAAGTTTGTCCCTTCCAAGCCTCATGTTGAAAATCTATCCTCCATGTTGTAGGTGGGGCCCCATGGGAGGTGTTTGGGTCATGGTGGCAGATTCCTCATGAGCAGATTGATGCCCTTCCAAGAGGGTAAGTGAATTCCTACTCCATTAGTATCTATGAGAGCTGGTTGTTAAAAAGAGTCTGACACCTCTTCCCAGGCTCCCACATCCTCTCTTGCCATGTGATCTCTGTGCATGCCAGCCTCGCATTCCAACATGAGTGAAGGCAGCCTGCAGCCCTCACCAGAAGCTGAGCAGATGCTGGTACCAAGCTTCTTGTGCAGCCTGCAGAGCCATGAACCAAATAAACCTCTTTTCTTGATAAATCGCTCAGCCTTAGGTAGTCCTTCACAGCAACACTAAACGGACTAATTTATCTGTTCAGCTAAGTAATAACATAGGACCATTTTAAAAAACAAATGTTTAAATTCTTTGACCAACATTTGATAAGAATAATAAAAAGCCTCATAAGCCAGTTTTATGTATGACTATAGATGCAAAACTGTTAAACACAGTATCATCCAATTTGAATTTTTAAATGAAAACTATACTCAATCAAGTTTAATCTAGAAATTTTAAGATATAATATATGACCCTTTTTTACCACATCATGTGATCAAAAGAAAAAATAATTATAAAAACCTTTTGATAGATGCTTTAAAGGCATTTATTTTTTTTTATTTCTGTTTTGTTTTGTTTTGTTTTGAGTTGGAGTCTCACTCTGTCGCCCAGACTGGAGTGCAGTGGCCGCTCCCGGCCACCGCAGCCTCGACCTGCTGGGCTCCGGTGATCCTTCCGTCTCAGCCTTCCAAGTAGCTGGAACTACAGGCGCGCGCTACCACGCCCGGCTAATTTTTTTATTTATTGTAGAGATGAGGTCTCGCTTGCCCAGGCGGGTCTCGAACCCACGGGCTCAGGCAATCCGCTCACCTCAGCCTCCCAAAGGCGCGGGATTACAGGCTGAGCCACCGAGCCCGGCTGGCATTTATGAATTAATATATATTCATGAGTCAAAAAATACTTTCAATATACTAGAGTACTTTCAGTACTTCTATACAATAATAAAAGTGTTTAAAAGCAGCTGCCAATGTCCACTTAATAGAAAAAGTCAGAAAGCTGTCTCCCATCACTGCCATTATCTGTCACAATCTGGAAGTTCTAATCAATGAATATAATACTAAAGGTAATAGTAATATTAAGTGTATTTAAATAAAATGAAATAACCCTAGCATCTGCAAGTAATGATTTTGTTGACTTGGAACCCAAAAGATAATCCATTGGCAAACTATTAGAAAATATTAATGAATTAAAGAACATGGTCAGTGATCTATGTAATGTAAAGAACGCAAACTTGGTAAACATTTCAGTCACAATAGTGATTTCTATGTTCATCGTTTTTTCACTGATTCTTTTATAAATATAAATTGTTTTTAGTACTATCTATTCCATTGCATAACTAATTTTGGGCCAGAGTGACATCACTTTAATTATTGTAACTTTCTCGTGTTACTCCTCTCACACACACCATTAAACTATTCAAAGATTTTTTTTTGTTGGTATTTTAGCCAAGAATATTTGGTTTGTTCTTTAAATTAAATTTTAGAGCCACATAGTTCAGCTTTTCTTTTTTAACCTATTGGGATTTTTAGTCATAATTATATAATCACAGCACTTTTTGCAGTAGAAGGACTATAGAACTCAGCTGGCCCAATTTACCTCATTGTAGACATAAGGTAAAAGGGCCTCAGACTCCAGATATTGACTCCTTTAGTGGCTTACAACAGCATTTACTACTATGCACATATGACATGACTCCGCAAGAGATGGATAGGGAAATGGGGCTATTCTCTAGAAACAGGATACAAACAGTTCTAATATTCAAGAAGGCTGTATTCAAGAAGCGCACTCACAATTTAATGCTCTAAAGAGAGCCCCTTCAGTGTTTTATAACACTATTCAAATCAGCTGAAACTTTACATTATATTTGAATTAAAAGGCATGATAATTGAAGAGGTGGAGAAACTGAAATAATGAGTGTGTGCAGTTGATCTGGGGTTAGAGGGACCTCGCTTACAAGAATACAGTATTTTTGGCCTGCTCTGAGGTCCTCATAGACTTTTCTTTACAAGACAAAGCAAGTATGACATTAAAAAAAATCATTTTACACTTGTCACTTTTGGTCCCAAGAAGATCGTTAACAGCGTGACAGGGAGATTGTAGTACAATAGTGAAGTAACAGTAGCACTGACAACCACAGTAACTATCATGATATCTTAATTTTATATCACACTTTTCTTAGAAAAAGCACTCCTAGGAGCTCACATATTTAATTACATTTTCACTCCGATCATTCTTCTGAGGTGGTCAGGGGCAAATATTGCACACCCCCCCCCCCCCACACACACACTGCCTTTTTTTTTTTTTTTTAAACAGATGGTAGAACATGAGTAGCAAGAATTGAGAAAATCTCCAAAGGTCTCAGAGGCTACCGAGTGCAGCTTCCATGACAGCCTTTTTTTTAGGCAACATTATCTTTCCAACAATGATAATTACTAGTGGTCTTATCCTCCCATGGTTTTTGTAACTCAACAAAAGATTGAAAAAATAAAGTCTAATTTATTCCCTTATTGAAATATCTGCCAATAGAGGAAGGAGTACTTTTGCAGGAAAAGTGAGGAGTTTTCAAGTGTTTTTCTTGCATTTATTTTTAGAACAATGTCAAGGCAGTAGAGCAGCAAAACTCCATGTGCACCATTCCCATTTTGGTGCATGTGAATGCTACTTTCTGGAGCACAATTCCCATACTCAAAGATCTTTATTGAACTTTTAGGGCCATGATCATTTTTAAATTAAAGCATGATTTTATTGTACTACTAGAGTGAAAAACCACTGCCTTTGTACACTAAGGGTTGTTTGATGGTGATTTTATTCTAGTTTCTAAGGTTAGATTATATAATAAATAACATGTCATCCTGTCTATTGTTCTTTTCATTGCTATAAAGAGGTATTTGACCTGGATAATCTGTTATTTAAGAGATATACAATTTTGATTCTAAATGTAAAATAGAATGCCTTTCATGGACTACTTTTCCAAGTTCATGATTTTTGTGTCCTACACCCATATTTTTTGTATTTTGTGTGTTACACTCAAAGCATAGTCCATCAGAAACACATTTTACCTAGAGCATTCCACCAGAGATGGAAGAAGTGGGGGCACAGTTCCAGACACCAAGAAGGGGTTATGGCTTCTTTGGAATGCACAAAGTCCTAGGAAAGACAACTCTCAATCAATCTAGTCTGTGCATGAATGTATTCATCATAGAGTTGTTATATAGCTAAATGTCAATGTTCAAGATGAGACTACGTTATAAGGCACGACTCTGGTCAGTAAGCCTAAATACTTGGTTTTATCACATCATGATATGCAGAGATTAAAAACCCTAGATTCATAAATCCATAAAACAGTAAAGATAGAAGAACAGCAGGCAGTCTAAGTCATCTAGTATAGGTGAGTGAATGAAGACTCACAAAGGTATCCAGAACATTAGCAACATATTTGGGTTGAACAGTCTCTATACTCCCATTTTTGTGCTCTATTAATTGGCCTATGTGTTTTTTGACTTGATTCCATAAATCTGTGCTCTGTCTTAGAAACTTCACTCTACTTGGGTGAACATATAATGTCTTCTGCACCTTTTCTATTTCTGCCTTACACTCCCTACTTTCTCCCAACCAGTGCTTCTCCATCCTAAACAGGGTTTTAAATGTAGAGGGTGTCTCTAGACTGACATTGACTGGATCTGAGCCAGTAATTGACTGGCTCTCTAGATGGCAATGACCCATAAGAATGTTTAGGTCAAAAGATATATTTGTTGCTCATAGATATTTTTGGAAGCCATAGGCAGTAAGAATGTTTCTTCAAATTAAAAAAAATATATTTTGTTTTTAATTATAATATATCCTACATCTTTTTGGAGTTACAGAACTAGAGTAAGTGATAGAAGTAGAGTAGCTTTGAGAAGAATGTTGGATTTTAACAAACAAATTGACAGACTTCAGGATGCTTGCTAAAGCAATTTTCTGTGATTGGCACCAAATATAACCAAAACCAGATTATTCAGCAATGCTGTTCTTTTTTTACTATTTCACAATGTTCTCATAGAATACCTTATAAGGCAGATAACCATGCACTGGACTGCCCTTGCTTTTAGAGAGCCTATCAGGAGCTAAACTTGTTAGGAAATTTTTATCCCCAGACCTGAGAAATTTCCCACATACTTTGGTTCAATGGTGAATTGTGAATTTAGGATACGTTTTACTGTGTCCCAAGTTGAGAGATAAAATGGCAGGCATTCTTTCAAATATGAAAAGGCTACTGATGCTTTAATCCAATAGAGTATGTCACGTTAGTAGATTTTTAAAAAAAAATTGGTATTCTATCCTGGTGCATTCTCACATGATTTGGTATATATATAATTTATCATAGTTTTTATAATATACTCACAAATGTGCTTTTCAAGGTTATGAGATATAATTTGGAGGCCCTGGAGTAAAATCCACTGACTTATGAATGCATAGACCCTGTGCCTATCACAACCCATTATATAATCCACTGATCACAGTTTACCTGAAGATAATCATTCATTTATCCATATGTTTTATTGATATCATGACATAGCTCATATTTATTTAACCCTTTGTAATTAATAAAGGATATTTAGGCAATTTTCTCATTTGATCTTGATAGGACTCCTGTTGAGCTTAATATTGACTTTTAAAGATAAGAAAAATAAATGCATAAACAACCTGACACTCCTGAGTATACATAGCTTGCAAATGAGACCACGATGGTGCAACTTTAGAATTTTTGATTGCAGATCCAGCATTTATTCCACTACATGTCAGCTACAAGGTATTTTGTGAGAAGCTGGAGGGAAGATGACTTTCCTTGTGTGGCTCTGGAGGAATAAGGATGTCGAAGTGCCAGGCCTCTGAGGAGTTCCATATTAACATCTCAGTTTTGCAAGCAAGGTTTGGCATGGGAGCATTATAACCATGGCACTGTAGGGCAAGATAACTCAATGTCAAAAGATCTGGGTCTTAGACGTGATTGACAAACACTTTATTATTTCAGACTTTTCCTCTGTTGTACAGTGAGTAGCCGAATTGTAAAATATTGTAGATCAGTGATCAGCAAACTACAGCTCTCTGGGCCAAATCCAACCTATTTTTCTCAACAAGGTGTTATTGAAACATAGCTATGCCCATTTGCTTATGTTATTTTCTATGACTCCTTTTGCTCTATGATAGCAGGACTGAGTAGTTGCCACAGAGAATGTAAGACCTGTAAAGCCCTTTACTGAGAAAGTTTGTCGTGTCTTGTTTTTGCTCTTTTCTGTTTTCTTTTTATTTTACTTTAGTTTGTTTTATTTTACTTTATTCTATTTTATTTGTCAATGGGAGAATAAGCATTTTCTTAAAGACGTGTTTTTGCAGTACATCTTTAGCTAATATGGGGGGGGGGCACATTTGTTTTAGCCAGCAAAGATTCGGCTGTCATTTTAGAAGGTCCCTGGAGAAGCCGTCTCATTCCAGGAACTAAGAAAGGTGTTTTCTAGGTCTATATCACATTTCCACAAATACAGGTTCAATTAAAGTACCTTTTCTTTTAATTTTTCCCATTCTTTATTGTCATTCAGCCTTGAGTTGAGCCAGTGAGATTGGTAAGAGCTGCCCCCTGGAGACCTCCTGCAAATGCTATTCCGAGGAGTAGTGGTTTCCCGATGTGCGTCTCATACAAAACCAAACAATACAAATAATGCTTCTATTGTACCTTTCTTATGGCTGGTCTCAAGGGGGTGAGACTGTCATCATAAAACACAACAAAGCTGCTATAGAAATGGACGGACAGAGGAGATAGTAGTCTGAGGGCCTCAGAACCCCAACAGAAACTTCCTCTAAACTGACAGCTGAAAGCTGCAGGATTTTTTCTTGGTTATTCACTGAAATGTGAAGATTTCTCATCTCAGTGGGTAGCTGAAGAATTTTTTTTTACTATTACTTACATGTAAATTATTGAATAGATTATCAAAAAGATTATATTTATAATTCTTAAAATATTAACGAAGAAGCAGGAATAATTTTAAAATCCCAGATTGTTAGATGGTAACTGCTAACAGGCTACCTTAGGTTATTTCTTCCATTGTCTTGCTAGATTTCTTCCAGTATGTAACACTACCAAAAGTTCAAGTTAGGTGTATGAATGTGGAGTTAGCTTTATTGAAATTCATCATTGTTTGGGCTCCCAAATTACTTTGGTTATTCTGTTTTAAAAAATAATGTCTTGATTTTTATTTATTTAGGAACATTCTTTTGCTTAATCATTATCTCACACTTCTGCCTCTCCTATTTGTTTGTTAAAAGTAGTTTTTCAACATTTGGTGCAAAGATGTATTTACATAAATTGTATGATTCATAATATTCCTATATGCAGAATTCGGAAGACAGATTGTCATATAGAGGGAAGCCAGACTGCAAGGAAAAATTCTTTCTATAGGACTTACTGCATAAACATGAAGGAAGAAAAATCTGACCTGTTCAGATTTCTGTTCGGTTCCTTATTTTTTTGGTGTCTTCAGAACTCATGTTTTGTGGTCTGAAAAGTAAGTACCAACTAATTTGCTTTTTGTAATTAAAGTAATACTCATATTAGACCTGGGAAATAGCTAAGAGTTGGTTGTTAGATTCAAAAGATGAATAAGATCTCTCCAGGATAACCCAGTAGTATTGTGGAGGTTTCAAAATATTTCTTTGCTTTTGGTATAGAAGGCGAAGCAGAATGATTACAGTCGGAAAAAAGATCTCGACTTGGCAAGGCTGTTCAAAAGTCATTATAATGTTAATTAAAGAATGTTCACAGAAGAAAAGGAAAACTATCTCTGTACTGGGTTCCAATCCATGGGTCAAGCAGAGGAATTTGCCCCCACCCAAAGTCCTACAGCTGGATGTTTAGAACATGTCTGATCTCAGCCTTGTTGATCCCCTGGCCAATCCATCACATGAAAACAAAGCTCAGACAGCAGTGTCTTGGTATTCCCTGGTTGACTGACATCATGCCAGTTAGTGAAAATCCCACACTTGTGTGGCGCTCTATATTAGGGCTTGGGAAGCAAAGAGAAATCATGCTGGGGCAGATATCCTATATCCATCCCAGAGTCAGAGGGTCTCTTAGGAGCAGTCAGATAAGCTGCTTACTTCAGAATACTTTGTTGTACATTTTTTTCCACAACCCCAAGACTGGCGTTATCACCTCCATAACACTAGTAGTCCCCGTGGCTGTATAACCCAAGAAATCTATGTAGCTCATTCAGGCTACGGCAATGGGCAGAAGCACCTATTGCTGTATTGAGCTCTTTAAACATAACAATCTAAAATCCCCAGGATAATTTTCCATAAATCCAACATATGAGTTCTTTTCTTATTGAAGAGTAATATCAGAAATTAAATCTTATATGTATCCAAAAGCAATTACAAAATGAAGAGATTATGGTGGCAATATTATAAATGGGAACTCACTTAAATGTCAAAGCACTTGTCATAAAAGTGGCAATAATGATGCTAAACACCATACACTGAGTTTTCAAATATTAATTTCTTTATTTTTTTCTCTATTTGTCATAATGAGGTTCAAACAGCCACCACCAAACTGACCGTGGAAATAATTATATCATCACCATCATTTGCTGGTGAAACATGAATGACTCCGTCATTCTGTCCTATGGGCACTTACTAATGGAAGAAGAATCAGACATAAATCCCTACAGGTAAAATGACAGGACATTACAAGGCTCACAACTTGGAGCATAATTATAAATCTGCATGATAATAAGCCCTACTTTAAATATACCAATCGTAGCAAAAATGGCAATAAACAGAATTATTTTTTCAGGCTGACTGTTACTGTTTGCTTGTTATAAAATGTTTTTCATTTCTGAACATGTGTTGTTGTATTTGGTATTTATTCTAGTCTACTTACTGATCCAATTCAATCTAATTTCTTGAGAATAAACTGCATGCCTGCTCCCCCTATCCATCCTTTATGAGAACTAGTCAAGTTGCTTCTGTGTACAGGTGTTGTGCTAAGCAGCAAGGAGATACTAGGGAGACACATGGCAAGAGCTTGATCTTATAGCAACTTGTAGCCTGGTTGAGAGAAATTAGAAATAGAAATATACATGCAAATTGGAAAAACTGGAGACAAAAGAAAAATAAACAGGAAAACATAGATTCTTCTACTGAATTTACCAAAGCTCGTTTCAGATGGGAAGACTGCTACGGATAACAAAAATCATGGATCCAAGCATAGCAGCTTCTAAGCCAGGATAGCAAAAGGAAAGAATTCCTAGAACAATAATTTTGTGCTAGACTTGGATCTAGGTGCCTTTACTTGTGTGTTTTGCAACATAACTCCCCTGCACCATTGTAAGAGAAATTCATACCCCTTGTTTTATAGATGATGGAAGTGAAGACTTTCAAACCTCTACTCACTTTTCAAATTTCAGCCAAAATAATACCTCTTCTTCAGAGAGAGTCTTTTAGGTGCTTTTTGCATTCCTATGGCATTGTGTGCATACCTCTACTATAACACTCAATCCAGTGAATAGCACCTAAGTGCATGTCCACCTTTCCTAAAGGTTGGACTTAACTTTTGTGCCTTTCTGCCTTCAGTGCTGGATACAACACTTTCACCATAGCAGGTACTAAAACATTTGCAGAATGAAAACAGTGAAAAACTGCTTGTATGGCAGAGCTGAGACTAATGTTTGTTTTTTAAAATTATGCCCTTACTAATGCTTTTCCCACTAGTCCATGCTACTTAGGCAGAAGAGGAAGGAACAAAATTTAAAATTTTATCCTGTTCTTTTTTGAGAGGATTTTAGGGAAGTAACTGGGTACCAAAATAAGCTGAACAATGAGATAGTCAATCAGGTGGTATGCAGAAAAGTTGAAAGTATTCTTAGAGTACTTCCACAAAAAGACACTGAACTTTCTTGGAAAAAGAGGCCTCTGTCATTTAACATAATGCCCATTAAATTATCATCAACATTTCTCTCAGACCTGGAAACAACAATATAGGAATTCATATAGAAACATAAACGACCACGAATAGTAAAAAACAAAACAAAACAAAACAAAACAAAAACCAGAAAAAACAAAACAAAACAAAGCAGGAGGTATGACACTCCCAGACTTTAAAGTGTATTATAAAGCTGCAATAATCAAAACAGCCTGGCATTGGTACAAGAACAGGTATATGGACCAGTGGAACAAGATAGAAATTCCAGAAGCAAAACCTCAATTTCTCAATCAACTCACCTTGTTCAACAAAGCCTCCACCGTCAACCACTGGGGAGAGAATCTATTCAGTAAATGATGCTGGGAAAACTGGCTGACCACATGCAGAAGATTAAAACAAGACCCCTACCTATCACCATACACAAAAATCAACACTAAATGGATCAAAAACGTAAAACCTCAAACTGTAAGATTCTTAGAAAATTCAGGAAACACCATTATGGAAATTGGAACTGGCAACAAATTCCTGATCAAAACCCCAAGTGCCCATGCCATAAGAGATAAGATAGACAAGTGGGACATCATCAAGCTGGCAAGTTTCTGCAAAGCCAAAGAAACCATCAGGAGAGAGGGAGACAGTCCGCAGACTGGGAAAAAATATTTGCCAACTGTGTATCAGACAAAGGCATAACTAACATCTAGGATCTACAAAGAACTCAAACATGTCAAAAAGAAAAAAACAAACAGCCTCATTACAAAGTGGGCAAAAGATGTGATTAGGCACTTCTCAAAAGAAGCCATAGAAGGTCAGGCGTGGTGGCTTAAGCCTGTAATTCCAGCACTTTGGGAGGCTGAGGTGAGGGGATTGCCTGATCCCAAGGGTTCGAGACCAGCCTGGGCAACTTGGTGAGACCTCATCTCTACAATAAATCAAAAAATTAGCCAGTCATGGTAGCGTGTGCCTATAGTTCTGGCTACTTGGAATGTTGAGGCAGAAGGATAACCTGAGCCTACCAGATCAACTCTGGGGTGGCAGTGAGCATGCCACTGCATGCCAGGCTGGGCGATGGAGTGAGACTCCAGCTCAAAAAAAAAAAAAAAAAAAAAGGCACACGAGCAGTCAACAGATACATGAAAAAATGCTCAGCCTTACCGGTCATCAAAGAAATGCAAATTAAAAACATACTGAAATACCACCTAACTTCAGTCAGGATGGCCATCATTAATAACTCAAAAAACAACAGATGCTGGAGAGGATGTGGGGAAAAGGGAACACTTCTACAATGTTGGTGGGAGTGTAGATTAGTACTACCTCTATGGTAAACAGTGTGGCGATTCCTAAAAGATCTAAAATCGACCTTCCATATGACCCCATAATCCCCCTACTGGGCATATACCCGGAGGAAATCAAATCACACATATTTATTGCAGCATTATTCACAATAACAAAAACATGGAACCAAGTGCGCTATTCATCGAAAGAGGACTGGAGGAAAAAAATGTGGTACATATACATGATGGAATATTATGTAGCCATAAAGAAGGAAAAAATTATAAACTTTGCAGCAACTTGGATGGACTTGGAGTCTATAATGCTGAGTGACCTATCACAGAAACAAAGAACTGAGTGCCACATGTTATCACTCATAAGCGGACCTTGAACAATTATCATAAAACTATAAGAAAGGGATTGGCAGTAGTGAGAAACTGCCAGGGGAGGGGGGGCAGGATTGGCAGTAGTGGGTAACTGTAGTGGGAGGTGGTGGTGGGAACAGCTCATCAACAAGGGTACCTTCATAATGAACATTTGTGTACCTAGCCCTGAATTGGACCCTGCATCTTTAATATAAAAAAAATTTTTTTTTTAAAGACCTCTCAATTTGGCCTGAAATACATCGGAGGTCTGGGTATTCGACATAATTGCTCTGGTCTTTGCTTTATTTTAATTTCATTTCAGGAGCTATATCATCAATCTTTAATTTACATCTGGAAATTTAAAGAATTGAAGAATTGGATTGAATGAGCTTTATTACACTGTGCATAGGAATGTGCAAAGGCGTCAATGATTGCTTGATAGTCTTGGTAGTTTACCAATCTTGAACTAATTTTGAAAAAGATGTGCAAAATAGTTCCAGAAACTGGTAATTAAAGGAAAGCAATAGAAATATTCATTCTGGATGGGAAAGAACAATATTATTCCGCTAAAAAGCCTGATATCAAGGACATTCCTAATAGTAAAAGAGAATCTTAGAAGTAATGCTGAGGTGAAAATGAGACTGCTTTTCTTTTTAGTAGGAGCATATGTTTACTCTGCTGTGTGGGAAACTTTTAGGTAAAAAGATCAAGAAACCTTACCTTACTGTTATCTTGTAAGTGAAAGGTTAAAAGTAGATTTTGGAGAAAAACTATTTCAGACGCTGAAAAAAAGATTGAATTGTACTTTTTGCCTATTTCAATACCCCATTGAATATTAATTAGCAGAAAACATAAGAAAATACGTTATAGTGTACTGAAAAACTAGATATCTATACCTATCAGAAAACAAGATCGCATATAATGTGTTTTCTTCTAAGTTAACAAATCTATAACAAAGCTAAGTTGGCACCTATTTAGCTGCCTTCCTGCCTTCTTGCCTTCCCTGCTTGTTTTCTTCTCCCTCCCCTTTTTTCCCTTTCTTCTTTCTTTTTTTCTTTTTTGGGGCTGACTTAGAAGTAATTCAAGTTAATGATGGGGAGTGGTCTCTTTCCTTCTTTTTGAGATTGTCAGAATTTTTAGTTGTTTGATTTGTTGGAAAGACCATCCTATTTGGTGATTCAGTAAAGTCACGTAACTTTTTTTCTTTTTCAACAGCCCAGAAAAGGTGAAGAACTTTCCCTTGTGCATGGTAGAGTAGGAGACATACTTCCTTCTCCTTCTCTTTCCTCTCTCCCTCCTCTTTTTTGTCTTTCTTTTTTGTTTTCCTGATCCTTCTTTATGAGTCACACAATGCTTTCACTTCACCCCTCTAGTCAAAAAGGAAATCAGGCATTTCCACTTGTATGTTTTGTTAGAACTTTAAACTAACATGTCTAAACAGATTTCACCATCATTTTCTCTCTAATTCATCTACACTTTCTGATAACACTGTCACCATTCATAACAAAATCTATTCATCTAGACTTCTTTTTTTCATAAGCCCCGTATGCCCAGACATTAATGCCTCTACAGTTATTTGGCTACATTGTTTTTTCCCCCTCTCAGTGTTTTGGGCTTCATTATATTATTATCGAACTTTTACAAATAGCCTTTATCGAGTTGTTTCTCCAACAAGTCACATCTTAAAAAATACATCTGATTAATGATTACCAGTTTTATATTCTTTAAGTACAGCTTTAGTCATATCATGATGAAGCACGAAAACATTTGCTATCAACTTAGTGTCTCCAAAATAAGAGTTCAACTTTATCTTAGAATTTAAGGTTGTTCTGAGGATTTGAAATATATGTAATGGTGATGGCTGTGTAAAAACAAAGCAGAGAGAAGTTCAAATAATAATATCTTCATTTCAGGGTTGTTTGGAAGATTAAGTAGGATATTTATAGCATGTACTAAGTATCACTACTCTAAATTGAGATAAAAATGTTAGTTATTGTTGTCATCCTCTATTAGGGAATTGTTGGAGTAGGGGAGGAAAGAGATTAAGTCTTCCTTTCTACTCTGGCTAGATTGCATAAAACATTGTTATAGTCTGAGATAAATAGATAAATACATTTTAAGACACTTTTATCAGCACGTTGGATTAAAAGCTTGATTCAGAATTTGTTTATTCATAATTTTCTTGTGTAATTTATATTGGAAGCATTGTACGACAGAAATTAACAAACCCTTGCTGCAAAAACCCACATTAGGGCCTCACAAATGTAGCTATATTCTGTAATTTAAACTGGGCGTTTTTAATGCGATTTTTAAAATTACATGGCTGTATTATTCAAATGAGAAAAGTAGTTGATGTGCATTCAGATTAGTTCCTTAATAAGGCTTTTTAAAAACTCTATGGCCATAGTACAATGATAATTTGCAATGCCCCATTGGTTTCAATAAAGGGGCAAACAAAATGGTTTAAGTTATCTTAGGGAGCCTAATATGAGACAGTATAAAAAGTAAGAGAGTTTTTTTAAACTCAGAAAATAAAAAGACACAAAGTAAAATATATGCATTCTGCCCACTTATGTTCTCAAAGGAGGTTTCAGCTTCCAGGATACCAGTATAAACTGAATTTGTAGTCGGGCTCCGTGGCTCAGTCTGTAATCCCGTGCTTTGGGAGACTGAGGTGAGTGGATATCCTGAGCCTGTGTGTTCAAGACCCGCTAGGCAACTTGGTGAGACCTCTTCTCTTCAAGAAATAAAAAATCAGCCGTGCGTGGTAGCGCGCACCTATAGTTCCAGCTACTCGGAAGACTGAGGCGGAAGGATCGCCGGAGCCCAGCAGGTTGAGGTTGCGGTGGCCGGGAGTGGCCACTGCATTCCAGTCTGGGCGACAGAGTGAGACTCCAACTCAAAAAATACACAACTAAATTTGTAATAGGCGAGATTAAACCTTTTGTTTGCTCTTCAACTATGAGTAGGCTAAGACTTGTAGGAAAGTTCTGGAGCTGCAGGAGAAGGCACTCAGCAAGAAGGCTTAAACCCCATGAGGCATTCAGAAAAAAAGAGAATTTCTACCTCAAAAGAACATGTGAGAGAGTTATTTTATCTAGAAGTTCTTTGACCCAAAGGAAAAGGTCCTGGATGTTTGGATATGGCTTCCCGTTCAAGGAAAATAACTCACCTGAAATCAAGACTGCTATTTTAAAGAGGATTGAGATTAGGTTTCCTGTGAAGCAGTATGACCCTGTTCTAAGGTTTCCGCTAAACTTGGTGTCACCACAGCTGGCATCTCTCAGTTGCCCCAGTCACCTTACAAAGTATGTAGCTCCAAAGCATTACATTACAAGAGCTTTTGGATCTAGGAAAACCTCACGCTTACTTTACTACATGTTGCCAGGGACAACAGGCCATATGATGATAGGGGACCTACTTGTTGTTCTGAAAATTCCTAAGTCTGAGAGTTACTTGCTCATCTTTACTGAGTCTATGCCCTGTGATTACAGGTTTCTGGTTTTCCATTTTATCACCGGCAGAATGTCTGTCTTGATATTTCCTGATTTCACTCTCTGTTGTCTGTTGCTTTTTTTTTTTTTTTGAGTTGGAGTCTCACTCAGTCGCCCAGAGTGGAGTGCAGTGGCCGCTCCCGGCCACCGCAGCCTCGACCTGCTGGGCCCCGGCGATCCTTCCACCTCAGCCTTCCAAGTAGCTGGAATTACAGGTGCGTGCTACCACGCCCGGCTAATTTTTTGATTTATTGTAGAGATGAGGTCTCGCCTGCCCAGGCGGGTCTTGAACCCGCGGGCTCAGGCAATCCACTCACCTCAGCCTCCCAAAGGCGC